>JAVKLA010000049.1:14391658-14403582 GCA_034782735.1 Sagittarius serpentarius | reverse complement strand
GGCCCTTTCCCCGGCCCGGAGTCGTCCCGACGCTTTTGCGACGGCCGTAACTGAGCGGCGGCGCCCGGCGGAGCGGAGTGGCGCGGTGCGGGCGGCGGCGCCGGCGGCGGCCGCGAGTTGGCGGCGGCGCGATGAGGCCGCAGCAGGCGCCCGTGTCGGGCAAGGTGTTCATCCAGCGCGACTACAGCGGCGGGACGCGGTGTCAGTTCCAGAGCAAGTTCCCGGCCGAGCTGGAGAACAGGGTAAGGCGGAGCGGGCCCGCTCCGCGCCCTCCGGGCAGCCCGGGGCCGGCCCCCGCCGCCCAGCCGGGGCTCGCAGCTCGCGCTGGGAGCGGCGCCTTGGAGCCCGCTTGGCGGCGGGGCGGTGGGAAGGGCAGGACCCCGCGTACGCCCGCCGGCCGTTGGCGGTAAGGGCGGGCGGGGACCGGCTGGCACCCGGGCGGCGTTGACGAGTGGCCTGACAGACTCGCGTGGCCATAGGCCCGTTCCGCGTCTTTCTGGAGCACGTAGTAGGTCGTCTGCACAAACCTCCGCTCCTTTACCTGAGGCCGTCCTTTCAGCTGTAGGAGGAAGGCGGGTTTTCTCCCCGTGTCCCTGTCCGGGGAACAGTTCTCCCTCCGGCACACCCTGAGGGTGCTACGCTGAAGTCTTATATCTGTCTTTAAGGTTGAAGTGGTTAGTGCTTTCACATCCTTTCTTTTTGTTACAGCCCTATGCATAGTGTGAGAGGCATGATTTCAAAGTTTAAAGGCATATCCTGCTTTGGATATTGTTTTATTTTTTGGCATAAAGGCATTGTTTGTTGTCCAAATGGCATTTTTGATCAATTGCAGTAAGCAAATACTTTTAATTTGCAGTGAAAAGCCACATGAAAAATAATTAAAAACGCTTGTCTTCAGCGTTTATGAAATTGCTGGTGTTTTGTGCTTTCTTTAATCCTGAGGAAGGCAGCTGTCTTTTGTAGCAGTAAAATAGAATGTGTTCATTATGTCTGTGAGAATAAAGCAGGCGTTGTTGTACTGTTGTGTCCTCTCTTGTGGAGTCCAGCCAGTTCTCCTGAGCCTGTTCAGTAGCCTCACAAGTACTGTCTCAAGTACTTTCGTTTTGTTTAATGCTGTCAGATGTAATATCTTCAACTGATAGCAAAACAAACACTCCTTGCTAACGCCTTTTCTTTTTCTCACTGCACTTCTCTTCGTTTCTTTGTTTTGTATTGTTTTGTTGAGAGCTTGTTTGACCAGCACTGCAGCAGCAGCAAGGCATTGTTGATATTAAGTTAGCTCTGTCAATCCACTCCCTAACTGCTGTTTTTAATCTAGCAGATCTCTTTGCATGCGAATTAAGCTTCACCCCCCCACCCCCCCCCAGTTGGATTGCACATGGGTTTAGTTATGTAATTTGTAATTGTTTTGTGTTCACATTGTGTTGGAATTCAGGCTTGGTCTAATCGCTTGGCAGATATTTAACGAAGAACTACTGGTCTGTAACTCAAAGTGTCCTTCAGACTTTGGCTCTAAACACAGTGGCTGCAAAGTGTGGAAGTGCACATAAGCAATAAACGAAGGTAGATACCTAAAGATATCAGTGAGTTCTGAAATGTGCAGGGCATGACAGTTAAACTTGACTTCTCTTGCAGATTGATAGGCAGCAGTTTGAAGAGACTGTCCGAACACTGAATAACCTCTATGCAGAAGCTGAAAAACTTGGGGGCCAATCTTACCTTGAAGGATGTCTCGCCTGTCTGACTGCCTATACCATCTTCTTGTGCATGGAAACACATTATGAAAAGGTGCACTTCTTTTGTTTACCTTGTTACTTGGAAGGCAGTATGTCTTACAGACTTCAGTCAAAGACTTATTTCTGGGTAGGTTTTCTGTGACTTGCACCGTTGTCGTGCAAATTCCACATAGGCTCTGGATCTTACTCCAGAGTGATTTCACATATACATCAGACAGACTTGTCTATATTAGTCAATTTGAGTAACGTAATGGTTGCTTGTACTTCAGAGGAATCACGCAAGTTCTGTCTCTAGTTATGTGTTAGGATCTCCTAACGTTGCTATATTGTGATGTTGCTGGGGCTCTGACTCTAAAGTAGGAAACCCTATGAAGGAACTGTGACGTCTGTGCTGTTCTGTTACCAGGTTCTAAAGAAAATTGCCAAGTTCATTCAGGAACAGAATGAGAAGATCTATGCTCCTCAGGGCCTCCTTCTGACAGACCCCATTGAAAGAGGACTAAGAGTTGTATCCTTCTGTGGTTTCTTAGATTTATCTCCTGGTTTGCCCATCTGTGATGTGCTACCTGTTTATCTCAGCGTGGCACACTCTGGTCATGCTTAATCTGTGATACAGCAGAAAATGTGATTAGTCTTGTTACTCTCCATTGTGTACTGTTCTCTGGTCAGATTTTATATGTTCAGATTTGTTACATCGAAGGACAATGAAAATGCAGTATTGGAATCCATCCGTTGAGGCTCCCTTGAAAAAGCAGCATATAAAATCAGAGTAATTCCAGCACTTAGATGCTGCCTCTCTTTCAGTAACCTCTAAAAATGCAGTTTGTCCAATTGGAAAAAAGTGACCAACTTGGTAGGGTAGAAAATGATGACGTGAAAGCAAGAGATGGCTGCTGTTTAATTTGCAACGCTCAGCTCAGGTTCTGGTGAAGATTTCGCCATATGACATCACTGTAAGTTGACAGCAGCCTAGCACTTGCTCTTGGTTCTAGCATGGCTTATATGAACCTTTTTTCTTCAACTCTTGAACCACACTGCAGGCATTTTATCTAATTATTACTGTAGCCGTTGTAAAGACCTTGCATAGCAAATCTAGGTGTAGAATGAGTAACACATATCATTTTTTGAGAATATTGAAACCAGAACAACTTGAAACACAATGCCAATTAAATGTGTGCTAAGGCTAATTCCTTGCAGTTGTGTTATCTATTTGTCTAAATAGCTTATAGCTGTCACCTACATGAATTCATTATTCTCCATATGTGTTCCAGATTTTTCTGTGCATATGCCTCCTGGAAAAAAAACATTCAACTTGAGTAAAAGCATTTTCAGTTTGGTTAGTGACTTAGTAGCTGAACTGTAGAAGTGTTAACTTTTGTCTAGTGCATAGCCTTTCCTGAAATTTAACAGACGGTGGCAAGGCTCGCAAACCCTCCATACACAGCGTCTTGTGTTCTTGTTGTCAGAACAGTCCTGGGCTGGATAGACCACTGATCTGACCTGACAGGGCATCTCTTACGTGTACTGTTCAGTTTGCTTTGTAGCTCTGAAACTAGCCTTGACACAGCAGGTATGAAGCAGAAGGATCAAAGGTTCTAATATCTTAACATTTTCCACCTTTTTTTTTATGTTTTCATAATCTTTTTACAGTATGTTTCCCTAACTGCTTTTCTGTGCAGATTGAAATTACCATTTATGAAGACAGAGGTATGACCAGCGGAAGATAAAACTGTGGAGTCTCAGGTACTTGTTAATCTTATCCTAGATCAATTTCAACCTGTCTTCTATGTTCAGAGGGGTTGATTCTGTCATACTGAGACAGAATATTTATCCAACCACTGTATGTAAGTAAAGACTGTTCACATAAATCTTGTATGGAATAGCTTTTCTGAGTAAGTAGAAATGCCAGTATTTGGCATTATGCTGCTGAATGTTAATGCAGATCAGATGATCGCAGGTTGACCTTTAGAGAATTTCAGGTCTTGATGGTGTAAATATGCATAAACCTAACTTGTGCTGTATTATGTCCAAAATTGTCCTCTATTCTGTAGATAAAAGAATCTTTTTTATTCTTATGAAGTCTTTCTGTCATAAGGTTCTGAGCAGACAAACTTAAGACTAACCCTTAAATCTAGGCTTCAAAATAGGTCACTATTTAAATGCTTATTGTGGATTTCCAAACACTTTTCATACTAATAGCATGAAAGAAATATTCAAGAAAAATCGTTGATGGTGCTATACTAGCACCTGTTCTTCCTATACTGCTGTGAAAGATACAGCTTTTCCTTTCGAATGTTTTCTGAGGTACCTTAGACCAGGGTCTATTTTAAAAGCTTCCATGTTTTCAGCACTTGTGAAATCAAGGTCATAACCACAGCATGTTAAGGATCCCCTTGTATTTTGCCTAGAAGTCAATATTATTAGCCCCAGAATCCTAAACAAATCAAAGTTAATTGATTTTTACGTTCTTCATTCTAAGAATATAGAAGATTCACTTCTGTATACTGTTGAATGGCGGCTTTTCTGTTCCAGAAGGGACTGAACAGTGAACTACTGTTGCCTGGGGTGACACTTTGGCTTCATGTGCCAAGTGGTGGGATTCTTCCAAACTTCTTCTGCTCATAAACATTTGATAAGATACTGTATAAATACAGAATATCTTATCTGCTGTCCTGAAGCTTAGAATACGGCATATTCTAAGAGTCAAATCTTAAACAGCCTAAAGGGAAAATGCAAGTTACTATACTTGGTAGTGTTACTAAATTCTTCCAGTGCTTTTTCTAACCTGCCTCTGCTATGTATCTCTAGGATTTCTCTTTTGGTGGTCTGCTTATGATTGACCCATATTTACAGTGCATATAAACCAGATTAATCTACTACAAGCTGGAGCAAACCATGACAAGAAGTTCTGGTAAAGCAAAGCAGTGAAGGTTCTTGCTGATGCACACCCCTTCTGAAACAACTCTGGCTTGTAACTTGGCATCGCTTGTAGATGCCAATTCTGTCTTAAAATGCCCTTCTTTATTTGGTTATTAGCACTTGTTGTGGGAATCTGTTGTATTGCATGGTGCTTGTGTTCTGCTGTAGGAATAGGTTTGTGTTTTATCAGCTGCATCTGCATATATTTGGCACAAGCCATTTGTCATGACTCATTTCACAGCAGTTATTGCAGAATGTGTTCCTAGGTGATGCGGGTTTTGAGCAATTATATAAAAGCTAGTTCTGTCAGTGTTCAAACAACTGAAATTTCTAAAATGAAGAAGGACTTGTATCATGATGTTCTGGATAGTTTGATGAATTGTAAGTATTTGTGGTCAGTAAACATCTGTTTTGAAACCAGTATGTGTACCCAAGTAAGCCTGATGTGGAACTGAAGCCTTTTTAGGTATTCATCTCCTCCTAGTCATTTGGAGCCTGCACACTGTCTTGGATGACCTGTTCATGAATGCAGCCTACATGGGCTCTACAAAATGCAGACTGTCTCTCTGTCACATATCGTGGTAGAGGATACGTCTCTGGCTAGGAAGAGATGACATATCTTAGGACTTCTAATGGTCTCTGCAACGCTTGTGTAAATTCAGAGGAACTCTGAGATCTGCTACTGTACTTGAGACCTTATCCTACCCAGTAGCTTTAAGGGGAAAAATCTTTGCATGACTCTGTCCCTGAGTGTATTCTCGCATACAAAAACATTTTACTGGCGTTTTTTCAGCTGGATGCTGTTCCAGTTCTCACTTTGGTATCTTTACTCGTGATGCTTTCAGTTAAGAGTGGCCAGCAACCTCTGGCTTTGGTAGCTTTTAAGTCGAAAAAGTTGCTGAAAGGCACTTGGTTTTCATGATAATGTGTGACAGTCACAAAGTGAAAACAGTGCTCAGAGTGCTTGAAAGAGAGAGGCTAAAATAAAGGATCATGCTAATTGCATGCAGTATAGAACTGCAAAATTACTGTCCCTGGGTTTCCAAATACTTATTGAACTTTCATGAAGCTTTGCTTTTGAAGAGCTCAAACTTGAACTGGCTCCCTTGTCTTAGGTACTCTGCAGATCCTGGGATGGTAGTCTTAAGTCTTAAGTTGTTGGCAATGCATACAGAAAAGAGATTGGAAATATTTATGCCTGTTGTGCAGAAAGAAACAAAGAAGTAAAGGTCTTTATTTCCTGTTAGACAAATGAAATCCAGAGTGTTGGCTTCTGTTCCTGCTGCTCTCACCACAACATGTGGTAACCCTACCTTTCCTGCTACATACCTCCCAAGACAAAAAAATACAGCTATGTAAAGGTTTGTGTAGGGTTTTGTTGGTTTTATCTAGTAATAGTTTCTAATAATATGAAACTTCTTTTCTAGCAGAGAGCTCAACAGTGGACTTGCTGTATCCCCTACCTCCTACTTTAGAGCATCATTCCTTTCTCTGCTGCCAGATCCACAGTGCCATCTACTACAAGGACTAACTTCCTAAAACTGCTCCACATGGGGTGACCTAGCTGGTCAGCATCCATTTTGTGGCAAACTCTTAAGCAATGAGATCACTTTTTAGTTTTGTGTTTTGGTTTTTTTTTTTTTTTTCCAAGAAAAAGCAGAAGTGGTAAAGCTACATACTCTTCTGAAAGAAACGGGGCACTTAGCCTAACTGAAGTCTGGTTTTAGTCACGTAATTGCAGTGCTGTTCCTCCCTAGTTCTTAAACCCTCTGTACATCAATCAGGCTTTGGAAAGCTACAAGTCAGAGTGGGGAATTTTCAGAAATGAGGCCTTCCCTCCAGTTCAGTGTTGGAGTGAGGGGATACACAGTGCCTCATCCTGGCGAGAAGTGACTCAAGGCAACGAGCGTTTTATGTTTCCTGTGCTGATTCTCGTGGAAAACCAGAAGGCAAAGTGTTACTTGTTTTCATGTTTTGGTTGTTCCTAGAAGGGGAGGAATAGCCAGATCTTAATATTGGTGTT
This sequence comes from Sagittarius serpentarius, assembly GCA_034782735.1. Taxonomy (NCBI): domain Eukaryota; kingdom Metazoa; phylum Chordata; class Aves; order Accipitriformes; family Sagittariidae; genus Sagittarius; species Sagittarius serpentarius. Next base: position 14,396,904 of record JAVKLA010000049.1, on the reverse strand, counting down.
TTTTCTACTGCTGTATCTGTGCTGTTGTTGCATCTGTCAATGCTCACCAGAAGAGGGGGTCTATTCACTCATAAAACAGTAAGTACAATAAAATGGATGCTGAACCAATAAACGTAACAATTCCTACCCTACTCTGATTAATATGTGAAGTGTAAAACTGTTTCTTTATGGATTCATTATATATAATTTATAGGAAAACATTGATTTGACAAACGGTTAGATGTTGTGTAAGATGATTTCTTAATTCTGTCTGCTGGCACACCTATTGAAAAGTAGAACTGTGCATTATTTAGTATCCCCCATGCATCGACATTCCTCAGCAATACCTGCAAAAGTAAAGTTCCTACAAACCAAGCTGGCTTAATATTTTTCTCTTACATCCTTTTTCCCTTATCAAAGCAAGGATGTCCTGGCTTAGGTTCTGAGCGTCATTGTCCAATTGTAGAAGGAATTCAAGAATTTAGAAAAGGAGAAGACTTGGGCACAACAGAGCGAGTGTTTTGGCTTTTGGTGGTACTGTAGGTGCTAATACTGGATCTGAAATTCCAGGCTTATTACTCAGCCACTGGGTTTTTTTTGAGATTTGTTTAATATTTTAATTGTATAAAACTTGTTTTTTCTAAACTGTAACTGTTTGCCTTTCACATCTGTTGCAATATTGGCAGAAGTACTAATGGATTAGTAAATTTTTTCTTAAACTGTGTCTGTGTCATATTTGATAGCACTGCTTTGCATACAGTAGCACTAGCGGTGAGATCTTTACTGCTACAGTGGCAGGGTCTCGGTTGTGAAGAGAGCTAGCATCACGTCAAGATCAGTTTCTAAGCCGCAACCCTTTTGTCCGCTTTTAATAGAGCTTTGTTTTACAGCAGCTTTTCACGGCTCCTGACCGAGCACAGCTGTGGTGCTTCTCCGCCCCCGCCATTTCCTTGGGGGTGGGGCGCCTGCGCAGTGGGGGACGCCCGGGCCGCGCCGGGCGCCTGCGCAGTGGGGGCAGGCGGCGCATGCGCGGAGGGCCGTAGCTGCTGGCGGGAGGCGGTGGCGGGATGGCGGCAGCGAGCGTTGAGGGATCGGAGGGGGACTCCGATGGAGGCAGTGAGGAACTAGTGCTCACCCCTGCGCAGCTCATCCGCAGCCTGGAGCAGGTAGTGTAGACTGGGAAGAGCGGCTGAGGGCCAGGCCCCTGGGCTCCCTGGGGAGATCTGGGGGGGTGACTGAAAGCTGGGCCCTGGGCTTTTTAGGGGATTTGGGGGGCGGCTGGGGGCTGGACCTCTGGCTCGCCGGAGGAGGTGGGGGAGGGCTGAGTTTCTGGTCTTTCTGGGGACTGGGGCGTATAGCCGGTGCGTTCCTTGCGTCTGCTTACAGTGTGTCTTCTTTCAGGCCTGGATGAATGAGAAGTTTGCTCCAGAGCTACTGGAAAGCAAACCTGAGATCATTGAGTGTGTTGTGGAGCAGCTGGACCATATGGTAGGTTCTGCTGGGCTAAGGTGGTGGTACAGGCTGGCCCTGGTTGCCTGGCCTGGCAGACACATGCTTGGGACCCTCTGGGATTGCCAGGATTGTCTACTCTTCTGTCCCTGAGATAAGGCTGTCTGAGAACCTTCTTTGAGTTTGTCTTGGAGAGGAGACTGGGAGATACAAGGAAATAGCGTGCTTTGTGTCACCAAAAGCAGCTGCAGTCTGTTTTTGTGGGCCCCAGCTACAAAACCCATCTTCCTCTCTGTTTCTTGTTTAACATCTCAACCGTTCAATTTCTTTTTGCCTTTCCTTGCAGGAGGCAAACCTGAAACGGGCAAAGAGAGGAGACTTGAAGGTCAGCGTTCACCGCATGGAGATTGAAAGGATCCGTTACGTGCTCAGCAGCTACTTGCGATGTAGGCTTGTGAAGGTAATACTTGCTTGTGCTGCCCAGGGAGTGAAAAAGGGTGACTTTAGGAGTGATTTTTTACCCATACCAGGCCTCCTGCTTCAGGAGGGCACTTAGTTAAAGCGCGCTCTCTCTCTCTCTCTGTGCTCTGAAGTGCAACCCAAAGGAATTCATTCCTTGGACACGCTCTTCTGTTGTGATGAAGGAGGATCACAGCATTGGTATGAGTGTTTTCTTACCTCATCGAAGCTCAGGATGGTATAACTGAATGCTTGCATGTTCTGCCTGGGTCCTGCCACGTATGCATATGGTTGTGCAGCTTTGAGACCACAGTTGGCCATATCACTGTTAATTCAGGAGCAGGTATTTGGGCAGGCCTGCAGCTGCTGCATACACATGTACAGCAGTGGACTGCTGCTTGCAGGAGAAGCCTCTGGGGAGTGGGGATTGTAGGCACTGAGCTACTGGGAAAGGTCCGTTTCAGTCTTTGGAATTTTGTTCCAATATCAGATAGAGAAGTTTTTCCCCCATGTCCTGGAGAAGGAGAAGTCTCGAGCCGAAGGGGAGCCTTCCATCCTATCACCAGAGGAGTTTGCTTTTGCTAAAGAGTGAGTATGTTTTGGGTGCTTCTCCTTCCCTTTTTGTAGGTTGTAGAACTCACCTGTGTGTTGTGCTGAACAGTTCTTGAGACTGTTAGCTTTAGACAGGTTTGCAGTAAGAATCACAGATTTTACCAGGAGGCTTCCTTATGGACAAGGGAAGAGCTGAAATAAAATAACTGGTAACTCTGAGACAGTTACCAGGGCAAGCCATTGGGCTTGTCTCTGGCCATGCCTGGGGGACATTTGTGATTTGATTTAAAACAGTAAATGCTCCAATGATTTGTTTCAGGTACATGGCAAACACAGAGACTTACCTGAAAAACGTGGCCCTAAAACACATGCCACCCAACCTGCAGAAAGTATCTCTCCTAAAATCAGGTAAATACATCCAGACTCCGGGGTAATCTGAAAATTATAGCAGCAGGGATGTGGGGAAAGCTTGGGGGAGCATGAAATATTAAGGGCAAGTCCTCCAGCTGGCACTCAGCAGAAGCAAAGATGACATGATGACAGTGTCATGACGCTGTTCTGCTGTGTGGTGCATGGCTTGTGCTGCTGTCAGAGGATCGTGCTTGCCCCTGCCGTCTTGTCTGACATTGAGGCAGTGCATGCTATGTCTGATGAGAATTGTCTAGTGTTCCCTTTACTGGCTGTGAGTTTGCTGTCCCTCGTTACCCCTCTGTTAGCTCGGTGTCCTGCAGAGGAACATAAGCGAGTTCTGAGCTTGTGCTCCAAATCCGTTGTCTGCAGTTCCGAAGCCCAACTTGGACTCCTTTGTGTTCCTGAGGGTGTTGGAGCGGCAGGAGAACATCCTGGTCGAGCCAGAGACGGATGAACAGAGGTAGGTGGGCGCTTTCCTGTGTGGTGCCCGTAAATAAGTTCGTTTCACAAAAGTGGCGTGGGTTACAGTGAAGCAGGGGAGGCTGCTTAACTTCACATCTGTCTCTGGCAGAGAGTACACCATCGACCTGGAGGAGGGCTCGCAGCATCTGATCCGGTACAAGACCATTGCCCCGCTGGTGGCCTCGGGAGCGGTGCAGCTCATCTGAGGGGCGAGCGGTAAGTGTGGGGACAGGACCGCGGTGATGCTGGGCAGAGGGTGGCTGCAGCTGCCAGGGTGGGGCAGGGTGTGGCCGGCAGGTGGCGCTGGGGCAGAGTTTGCCGTGGGCATGTCCCCTCCGGGGGTGGCCTGGCTGGGTGGGGCAGCAGCGGTGTTGGAAAGGGTGCCCTTGAAAGCACGCAAATAAACCACCAAGACTGCTTTCCCTCTGCTGACACAGAGGGGCTCGTTGCCCCCACAGCTCATCAAACTCCTAATTGATATTACATGCCTGGAACAGAGCCAGACTCCTTTCTCTGGCCCTCCTGAGGGAGAGCAGTCTGTGTCACAGCACTCCCTCCAACAAGGCTTTGCAGCAGCCTTGCCACACTCCCCTTGGCGTCCCAAGGGAGGAACGAGTGTAACTGCTGCCTCTCCAGATCCCAGGCTAGTTTGACAGCAGATATGGACAGAGCACATCTATCCTTAAAGGTGAATAGAGCCTTTGTAAATAGCAGGGTGCTCTCTTTTAAACCTGCAGCTGTGTATTCATTCCTATTCCAGTTCAGCACTGCTCTTTAAATGAGGCTGTTGGGTGGAAACTGACTGACTGATTGGTGGGGCAACCAGCTATGTAAACTCCACCAGGTTTGAGCTCGTCACAGGGTCTGTGCAGCCCTGAATGTTGTGCAAGTGGCCCGTTGCTCTGAGGTGAACTGGGGGGATACTTTTGCGGCATCTTTTGGCACATGACCCATTGAGCAAAAAAACACCACACATAAAGATATTTGCTGGCAGAGCAAATCCTGGTTCTTGCAGAAGGATGGAAACTGCAGCTTAGAGCAAAGGGAATGTTGTGGGCTAGCAGGGGAGAGCCATAGGGTCCTATGTGGAGTGCTTAGCACCAGGTCCTTACCTGCACTGGGAGGGGAGGGTGAAGAGTTTATGACGTTTGTTCGGTTTTTTTTCTGACAGTATCAGCTGGGAGATGGCCATGAGCTTAGGAATTCAGGATTTCTACTAGCCTGGAGCTTCTCCCTTGAAGCATTGTTATGCGGGCCAAACAGCAAGTCTGCCCTTCCTTGGAAGTGCGCTGCCTTTGGGGGAGGCAGGCTGCACAAGCTTTGTTCTGCCTATGCAGCCTGTGTCCCAGTGTGGATACAGTTGTGTCAGTACAGCCCCTTCTGATATGGCCAGAGAGGAGTTATGCTGCTTTTTCCTGGCATTTTGGCAATAATAGCCCTATCATTGTAAAATACCCACCCTTGCCATTACAGATATCTGAGATTTGCCTGCACAGTAGCCCTGGATTTGGAATTGCTACCTGGACATTGTGCTGGTAATGGCATTTCTTGCCCTGGGCCAAGGAGTGAGTGCTTCCAGGAGCCATGGGCAGCTGTGTTCTCTCTGATCAGATTGTGAATGGTGCAATCACAATCAAAGCTTTGGAAATGTCAGACAGTATTTGCAGGTTTGTCACAAACCTCCTCTTAACCAGAGCAACTGGTTTACACTCGAGTGTTTCTGCCAGAGCCATGGGGTCTTTATTCTGCTGATGTGTCCTCGTTTCAGCTGGGACAGAGTTAATTTTCTTCCTAGTAGCTGGTATAGTGCTGTGTGTTGAGTTTAGTATGAGAAGAATGTTGATAACACCCTGATGTTTTCCGTTGTTGCTCAGTCGCGTTTAGACTGACTGAAGGACTGTTCAGCTTCTCGGGCCCAGCCAGCAAGAAGGCTG
>JAVKLA010000049.1:14373859-14384822 GCA_034782735.1 Sagittarius serpentarius | reverse complement strand
CCGCTGACCCCGGCCGCGTCGCAGCCACCCCGCGCCCAGCCCCGGGTGCGCCGTTCGGCGCGGCTGCGGTTGGAGTGGCAGCGCTGCATCCGCCGCCGCCGGGCGCGAACCCGAAGCTGCGGCCCGGGGGCAGCCGGCGCGGGGTGCGATCGCTCTGCCCGCCGGGCCGGAACGGGCCGGGCCCGCCGGCCTCGGCTTCTGCCCCGGGGCGGTGTAGCGGTGGGGCCGGACAGGCGTTCTGCCAGCCCGGGGGCGCCGGCAGCATCTCCTGGCGGGAGCCGCAGAGGCGGGAGCCGGCAGGCAGGGCTGCCTGCGCTTGCCCGGCGTTCGTCACACGTGGCCGCTGGCCATGCGTGCGGCCTGCCCTGACGGGCCCCAGCTGGGTGACAGAGTGAAGGAACGCAGTAACTGAGCCCCTCTGAGGGCAAGGGCTGCCAGCTCGGATGGCCAGTCCGACCAGTTTGCCAGCACGAGTCCTGGTTCTGATGGGTGACAGCTCTGGCATAATGGGCAGTTACACGTGTGGCTGTAGCACTGCCTCTCCCAGGACATGGTTTATGCAGGCATGCACGTTCCTTTGAAGCGCTAAAAATGTTCTTGGCATTACTGGTATAGCAGTGCTAAGCTAGCAGCTAGACTAAACTGTACAGGGGAGCAACAGGATCTTCCCAGGCTGTCTCCTCTGCTCCTGTGTGCGTGTTGGGTACCTGTGAAATCCCATCCTCAGGTTGACACTCGGTAGCCGGGTGAAGGTGGTATCCGGAGGGAAGTCTCCTCCAAGCAGACTCGTCTCTTTTTACTAGCGTGAGCTGGCCTCGTGCATACCTGTGCTGCGGAGGACATCCTCCCCCGGTAGGGCTGTAGTGCCAGGTGTTTGACCTTTGACTGCTCCCCATGCCCCAAGAAGTTCCACTTTGGCTAATCATCAGCAATAATTCTCCCCTTGGGCGAACTTCCTGTCCTGAACTGTTTGTAAAGCTGCCCTGCGCGACTTGGGGGTGAGATGTGTGTACAGGAGCAGAGGAAGTGATGCCTTCCCAGGAATCTGGGTACCTGGCTAGCTCAGTGCTCTCAGATGCCTCTGAAATGAGAGAGGCGATAAGATCTTTGTCATGAGGAAAGGTTTTCTGTCACTGCATTGGCTCCTTTCCGGTACTTGGGACCTGATTGCAGCATCCTGTGCTCTAGGCGTGGTTCTGGATGAGTCTTCTCAGTCTGAGGTGTGGATGGTATGAAAGTACAGGACGAGTGGCAGCAGGGGGTGATTCCCAAGTCTGTGACAGTGCCAGGCAGTAGCTGGAGTGCCAGTCCGAGTCTGCTGTGTCTCAGGAGCTGCTCTGAGTGATGTGACCTCAGCCCAAGCACTGCCTTCCAGGTTTCAGAGCCCACTGTCCCTGGCCTCCTGCCACCCGCTCTGAGTTGACGTCTCTCTGAGCTGCCTGACTTGCCTGACTTCGGTTTCTCTTTCTTCCACTAGTGCTGGTGGCATGTGAGTACCTTGTCTGCCAAGAAGCCAACTTGCTGTTTGAAGAGCTTTCCAGGGACACAGGCTTCATTCGCGTCTGTAACGACCCTTCAGCGTGAATGGATGCCAGGGGCCTCCGGATTTAAACTTGTTCCAGGCGTCATGCAAGGATCTGCACTAGTGCCTGTGTCCTCACGGAAAGAACAGTAATAGCTTCGCATACGGTAGGCTCCTGCAAGTGCCAACTCCCTCGATCTCCTCCAATGCAGGCTCAGGGATGGACTCCACCTTGTCCCTGTGAAGAGACTCTGCATGCTCTCAGCAGCCAGAAGAGGATTCTGCTGTCAGCTTTTTCACAAGCTGCCCCACAGCAGGACTTGCTCAGTGGTGCCTTGGGAGGGTAGCCATTCATGCATTTGTGTCACTGCCGTGCCCGCTGCGCGCCCATGGAGGAACCTGTGTGCATGTTCCATCTTCTTTGAGCTCCTCAGCCCGCACTGTCTGAACTCACCTGGACTCCTGGCAGACTGTTTGCTTGTTTCCCCAACTGCTCTCCCTGATCCTGTTGTGTTCCCTCTCTCACAGAGCCCAAAAAGGATGTGAACTTTGGAATGGGGTCTGTGAGCAGGCTGTGGACTTGGTGCATGTGCGAGACTGTTGCTGAATAACAGGAGGGCTGGTTAATCGCTGCGGGCAGCCCTTCTGTCTGGCTGCAGGGCACCAGCCTTGCCTGGGCCCTTCACCATGTTCCTCCTGCTCCCCTTTGACAGCCTGGTTGTTAATCTCTTGGGGATTTCCATAACTGTCCTCTTCACTCTGCTTCTGGTTTTCATCATTGTACCAGCAATTTTTGGAGTCTCCTTTGGCATCCGCAAGGTTTACATGAAAACTTTATTAAAGATTTTTCAGGTAAGTCACGTTTTCAGAATTTTCTGTGTGTTTATAGAGGTCTTGTTGAGTGTGGTCATGCTAGGAAGAGAGGCTTTTGCCCCTCTGCAGAGCATTGCAGATGATTGGGGTGGGAGGTTGGTTTGTTGGTGACATGTGCGGGTGCCAGGTGACCCATTTGGGTCATCTCAGCCAAATGCAGTTTACTAGATCTCGGTTCCTGGGCTGTTTTTTCCCTGTAATTAATCCAGTAAGTCATCAAGTAAAGTAGTAGGATAGTGTGGCCTGTAAGTATCCAGTAGTAAAGTAGGATCTGTAGATGTGCTGAGAGGAGGTGTGTGCTTGGATGGGTTAATGTTGCAGGCAAGGCAGAGTGCTGTTATGGTTTGATGTGGAAAGAAGCCAAAAGGGGTGTAGGGTGTGATGGGGAGGGACAAGGCTGCAGTCAGCAGGCTGCTCCTCTCCAGGACATGTTTGGATGAAGCAAAAGCAGGAGGTAAGGCAGGACTTCCCGCACTGCGAGCCCTGAGCGGTCTGTGGCCAGAACCCAGAGCTCTCAACACCCTTCTGCCCCAGAGTGCCGCCTGCTTATCTGCTGAGCCCAGCAGCCATGTCCGGACTTGCAGACTCTGAGGATGACCAGCAGCCCTTGCTGACCCTCTTGGCACAGAGAGCCTAAGTGGAATTTTCCAGCTTGGGGTCATGCTGTTCCCTTGCCTGCCTTTGGCAGGCTAATTTTATGGGCTGTCTCATAGTCAGCACCTCTCCTTGAAGCAGGTCCCTGGTGAGACCAGAATTTTTGCCAAACTCCTGGTAGGTAAAGCCTACACCACCCTACCCTAGCAGCCCAAGCAAAAGGAAAAGGGGTGCCTTGTGCTTGATAGGGAGGTTTTAGCCTCTAAAATGTGGAGTTCAAGCTGCTAAAGGATTTATGGTACAGCTACTGCTGTTTGAACAGGGCTGGTCTTCCCCAGGCGTATCTCTGTACTGGCTGGCTTGGGAAGGCAGCCCTGGAGCTTGCAATGTTCAGCTCGTTAAACTCTTGAGGCCTCCCAAAAGCCTGAGGTGTGAATGGGAAGACCCTGGGCTTTGTGAGGTGCTTCGTTAACACAGGTATCTGAAGACCCGACTTCAAATTTAGTGACTGAACTGGGAGAAAAAAAATAAGTTTGGTTTACCGGAAATGGAACTTTTCACCTTGTTTTCATTTTCTTTTGTTTCTTCAATTCAGGAACATTTAATCTCAACATCTATTTTGGTGTTTAATTTTGGAACTTTTTCTGAAAAGACTTTGAAGTCTATTTCAGCTTGTATCAAAGAATCTTTGTGGTGAGAGAGAGGAGCACTCTGGCACAACTGCTCACAGATTTGGTGGAAAATTCACTCACTAGGTTCGATCATGCAGAATTATATTTTTGGGGAGCGTTACTTACCCGAAAGATTTTCCCAGCTCTAGAGGCCAGTGTTGTGAACCTAGCCCAGAGGGGCAGCACTCGAGTCCAGCAACTTGTGGGACACAACCAGAGCTGCGGGGCCTGGGGTGGTGGGTGGTGGCTGCACATCTCTGTTGGTGATGAGGGAGACCTGCCTGGTGCTTCCCAGGTGGGAGTCTGGGTTTTCTGCTACTGCAGTCAGGGTAGAGACGTGCTGGGCTTGCGAGGAACGCCTTCTCTGTAGGGTGTCCAGCTCCTGCTGGGTCAGAGCTCCTCTTCTGACTTCGCCTGGGATGGCAGTGTCTAGACAATCTTCTGCAATCCTGCAGTTCCTTCTGCTGGCAGAGGAGGCTGCTAGATGAGCCGGACACTCCATATGCAGTTAGAATTCCCACATCTCTGCCTCCTGATCTGATGCTGGCATGGGCTGAGACCAGGATGCCAGGAGTTCCCAGCAGCTTCCCCCTTCTTCACAGATCCCTGATGGAGCAGGTAGCCTGGAGCTATAAGCATGGTGTACCCGAGTTCTCCTTTAGAAGCTTGTTCTCCCAGGCCTGTATAATGCAGAAGAGCATGAGGCTGAGAGGGTTACTTGGAGGGCGGGCAGGAAGACTGGCCAGAAATCCAGCCTGGATTTTTTGCTGGCGCCCTTGAGAATTAGCTGGGAGAGATTTCTGGGGATGACAGGTAGTCTGGTCATAGGATTTGGCAGCCAGCTGCCAGAAAGCTGTCTGAAGGTGCTTGCTGCTGCTGGTTTGGACTGACTGGTGGGCTGAGAAGCAGCAGCAGCTGTTGGCTGAATTGGGGAGGGAAGGATCCCATCCCGTCATCAGCCTGATGTTTTTAGCAGCAGCCTGAAAACACAGTCTCTGCTTTGAGCTTGGAAGAAATGAGGGTTGAAAAATAGCACCGGTCCCGTGATCAGCTTCCTGCGTCATGATGCGGACCACCCCAGCAGGATGCACAGTCCACCCAGAAGCTGTGCGGGGGCAACCACGTGCCAGGTGCAACAGAGGCGGCAGAAAATCTTGCTGTGCTGTCTCACCACTGAGCACTCTCCTTCCCTCTGGCACTCCCTGCTTCCTGCTGGGGCTCTGCTGTGCAGAATGGCGCACAAACGTGTGCACATTGTGGCTGTCCTGTGCCTGTGCTAGTCACCTCCCCATCAGTCCTCTTGTCCCATTGCAGGCAGATCTCTGCTGTGAAAATGTTCCTCCCAGGCCAGTCTCTGCTTCCACCTCGGTTCAGTTGTGTTCATCGCTCACTCTCTCAGTTCTGTGTGGAAGCCTTCTGCTTTAGCCCCACCTTCTCCCCTTAACCATGGTCTTCCCTGGAAGTCAGCTGTAAAACAGGGGTAGTATGATGTGGAGCTACAGGCCTCGCAAATCTTGCTTGTCATCCGTGTCTCTTGCAGTGGGCGACACTGAGAATAGAGCGTGGTGCCAAGGAGAAGAACCATCCATTATACAAGCCCTATGTCAATGGTGAGATCCGGCCCTGCATGGGTACATACGAAGTTCAAAGTTCTTTTTGGAAGAGGGGGTAAATGTGGTGTTTCTGAGCAGCTGAGGTATGCTGGGAAGCCTTTTCCATGCAGATGGATTGAGGGGAGCCATGGAGAGGTCCATTTCCTGAGGAAGGGGAGCGAAGCACCCAGGGAGTGCTTCATTTCTAGATAGTGGGAGGACTGGTTTTTATGCCTGTCTGGACTGGAGGAAGGAAGGGGTCCCTGTGGAGTGCAGGCGAATAAGGGCCTCGGCTCTCAGCTGTCTTTGAGCAGGCAAGTCGCACTTTGCTCAGAGCTGCCTGCGGCATGTTGCAGGTATCATTGCAAAGGAGCCAACATCACTGGAAGAGGAGATCAAGGAGATCCGCCGGAGTGGCAGTGGCAAAGCCCTGGACACCCCTGAGTTTGAGCTCTCAGATATCTTCTATTTCTGCCGCAAAGGCATCGAGACCATCATGGACGATGAAGTGACCAAGAGGTTCTCAGCTGAAGAGCTGGAGTCCTGGAACCTGCTCAGCAGGACCAACTACAACTTCCAGTATATCAGCCTGCGCCTCACTGTACTCTGGGGACTGGGTGTGCTCATCCGCTACTGCTTCCTTCTGCCCCTCAGGTGAGTGCTGCTGCGGGAATCTGCCTGCCGAGATGGTGCTGATGGCCTGTTCCCATTGCAGCCAGTGCAACTCGTTTCCAAGCCCCACGGACCCTGTTCAACATGATCAGGAGAGACAGGCTACTTGAGTAGGGCCTGTGGCCTGGTTTTGCTAGCGTGTAGCTTCTCTCTTTCTGCAGGATAGCCCTGGCATTTACTGGCATCAGTTTGTTGGTGACTGGTACTACAGTGGTGGGATATTTGCCAAATGGAAGGTGAGTTTGTCTTTGAGGGAAGAGGGGATGGGAGCCCCCTCTGCAGATTGAGACCTGATAATCCTGAAGTTTTCCTGCAAGGCCTATCTGTTCTGCCTGCTGCAGACAAGGCGGGTGGTCCTGGCATCTGTAGCCTCTCAGGAACAGGCACCCTATAGTTTTAAACAGAGGGCCTAGATGTGAGCACTAAGCCTGTGGCAGAGCACTCAGCCCTGGGCTCTGAAAGGTATAATGACAGAAAAGAGCAAAGGCCAAAGTTTGGTTCTCATGAGTTAAGAATCAGTGGTCATAAGCTGACAGCAAAACCCAGGATGAGATGTGTTTCTGTGGGAGAGATGTGAAGTCTCGGATGGATCTCATGGCCTGGGGCAGCTGGGGTGAGTGGCACCATTACAGGGGAGATTGTAGAACTGGGGGGTGATGGTCTCTGTCCTGGGCTGCAGGTGTAAGGAGTTCCTGAGCAAGCATGTCCACCTGATGTGTTACCGGATCTGTGTGCGTGCCCTCACAGCCATCATCACCTACCATGACCGGTAAGGAGGGACTGTCTGCTGCAGGGTGTCCCTTCCCACTAGCTGCTCCATGCTGTGCCTCTTGCAGGCCTCACGCCTCGTTCCTCTGTCCTCATCTGTACCTTTGGTTTGCATTTAGAGAAAACAGACCCCGAAATGGAGGCATCTGCGTGGCCAATCACACGTCTCCCATTGATGTGATCATCCTGGCCAGCGATGGCTACTACGCGATGGTAAGGTCTGCACCCTCGCCCCAGCTCTGCCTGCCAGGGCTTGGCTGTATGTGTGATGGGAGCAGCAAGCCTATTGCATGGGACAAGGAGGAGGCAGCAAGAGGCTTTTGAGCGTGCAGAACTACTTTTTCCTGTATGACATCGCAGGGCGCTCTCAGACCCTCTTTACAGATACCCTGTTGTGCGTGGCTTTCCAGCAAGCTTGGCCTGGGACTCAGAGCTCCAGGGGTCTCTGCGCACTGCTTTGCAAGTAGAGTCCTGGGCTTTGCTGTCGGTGGAAGAGCAAAGCACTTCCCCAGCTGGACCTCCTGCAGTGTGGAAAGCACCTGGGGCTTGCTACGTCTGTCCTTCCAGTCAGAGCCTGGGACTTTTCCTCTCAGCCTTTCCAGGGCAGGGCTAGAAAGATGAACCTCAACTTGACTGTGAAGCTAGGAGCTGCGTTGGCCTTCTTGTGCGCCCAGGTCTTGTAACTTGTGTCTTCTTGCCTCATTCAGGTGGGTCAGATCCACGGAGGGCTCATGGGTGTGATACAGAGAGCCATGGTGAAAGCTTGCCCCCACGTCTGGTTTGAACGCTCCGAGGTCAAAGATCGTCACCTTGTCGCCAAAAGGTGTGACAGTTGCTAGCTGCAGGGGGAGGTCTAGAGGGTGGGAAAGCGGGGGAGGCAGCCCACTTGCCTTGGGTGAGGACACTGCCTTGCCTCATGGGTGCTGGGGGACTGTGCCGCTGTTGCTGGCACACAGGTAGTCCCCAGTGACTGCAGGATAAGGACTGTATACTGTGTGGATTGCTAGTGATAGCTTTTGTGCCCTGTGCTAATGGGTGACACCCTTCTGTTTAGGCTCACCGAGCATGTCCAGGACAAGAGCAAACTGCCTATTCTCATCTTTCCGGAAGGTGAGTTGTGGAGCAAGGCCTGGTGGAGAGGGCACATGGGGACAGCACTCCATCTCTGTTCCTTCCCTTCTTATGCAGCCAAGGGCCTTGAGACTCTTCATTGAGGCAAAGGGGACATTGCATCTTTAGAGCTGACTGAACCCAGAATGTGGAAGTCAGATACGTGATGTCCCTGTGACACATCCTATGCACACAGAAAACAGGGTTTGGCATGAGTGCGAGGGGGCAGTTGCCTGTGGCCTAGCCCTTAGGTGTATCGCTTCGACTTCCGAACCGACTTGCAAAGGGAAGTTGAGAAGATTGTGCTTTCCTCTTGCAGGAACCTGCATCAACAACACGTCTGTGATGATGTTCAAAAAGGGGAGCTTTGAAATTGGAGCCACAGTTTACCCTGTAGCCATCAAGGTAGGAGAAGGCAAACATTCTTACAGCACAAGTAGCCCTCTTCATGAGAGCTCAGTCTTGGCATCCCAGTCTTGGCACTGCTGGGTCAACAGCCTGGTCTTGAGGGCATGGGGAAGCTGAGGTCACTGCGTGTAGTGCTCTGGGAGGGCTGGCCTACAGCTGGGCCTGGGGTGGGACTTGGAGCCTCGGGGAGGGTGCAACTACTGCCTGACTTTCATGAGCATTTCTGCCTCTGTAGTATGACCCACAGTTTGGCGATGCCTTTTGGAACAGCAGCAAGTACGGCATGGTAACCTACCTCCTTAGGATGATGACCAGCTGGGCCATTGTCTGCAGTGTCTGGTACTTGCCGCCGATGACCAGGCAGGTAAGTAAGGTGAACATGGCCTATCTGGTCTGCTACCTGTTTGGCCCTTTGCTCCTGCTGAACACCGTTATTTTGCCACAGCCCGAAGAGGACGCTGTCCAGTTTGCCAATCGAGTGAAGTCAGCCATTGCCAGGCAGGGGGGCCTTGTGGATCTGCTCTGGTGAGTCCAGACAAGCATTTCTCTTCCTGGCGCCAGGTTTCCTTGGTCCTGGGTCCTGGTGTGTGCTTGTGGGCTGCAGAGCTCAGTTTGTGTCTAGCGCTGGGCAGAGTAGGCTTTTGGAGAAATGGAGATACATCTTTGCCTGTGACCTCCAAAACTGCTCTTCTGTAGCAGAGACCAAAGTCTTTGCCTCTGCTGTGTGTGTTGGACACCAGGGCTTCATTCTGTGATTCCAGCTTGCACTGGGGTGCCCTGGTTCTGACTTGATGCTGCTCAGCAAAGTGGGTTGAGCTTGGGAACTTCCTTTTTGAGGCACTGAGATCTTCAGAGCGTGGGAGGCAGAGGGACTCTGGAGGCAGTCTGCTGTAGTGGTACCAGAGCAGCTCACGCTTCTGACAGAGCTGCCGTGTTGAGCACAGTGTGGGGCCGTGGGTGCAGCTCCTGGCAGAGCAAGGGGTGGAAGTAACTCCCCTTGGGGACGGCTGGTCTGCAGTGTGCCCTGGCAACATAAGGTGCAAGTGTAGCTGTCTAGCTGTTGCGGGAGCTCTTGACCTGCTCTGAGCAGCCCCAGCTGAAGTTTCAGACAGTGCACGCCTGCAGCTCCTCTGATGATGCGACTCTCTCCCCAGGGATGGAGGACTGAAGAGGGAGAAGGTGAAAGACACATTCAAGGAGGAGCAACAGAAACTCTACAGCAAAATGATTGTAGGCAACCATGAAGACCGGAGCCGCTCCTGAGCCCTCTGCCTCCAGCACTGTTACTGGGCCTGGCCAGAGCCTTCTGCCTCCAGCACGAGCCAGGGCTTGGTCTGAAGCAGCTCCGAATCTTTGGACTTTGGCTACTCCAGAGCTGCTTGGACTTGCTCCTTCATCCTCTGGCTGTTCCTTCCCAGAGGCACTGTTACTGCCTAGAGTCTTAGGCCCTGGGCAGCTCTTGGCAAAGATGCCTTCTTGTTACTGTTACAGTGAAGCCCCTTGCAGGGGCAATATTAAATGAAACACTTATGGTGTCATATGCTTCCATATGGTGTTTACAGGCCCAGGGGGAGGACTGGTGTGTTGATGTGCATGTGTGTCAGTCACAAGTCTCCCACGGCACAGAAACTGGTGAGCTGCACTGAAATTAGCTGCCTTGACAACCAAGGGAGTCTTCATGAGCCTGTGCCTCTCACGTCTGCAGCACAAACCCCTTAGGAGCAGTATGTGGTCTCTCAGGCCATTTCCAGCTTTACTTCCAGAAGGAGAAACCTTTCCTGTTCCTTTCGCCACCCTCCTGTTGTAGCCTGACCCAGATCGTTGCTTCTCTGGCATCTGAGTAAGTGTCTCTTTGCTGGGGTTCCTCAAGCGGCGAGGATCATCCTCCTTGGAAGCCTCCCTCTGTCCCCAGCACTGCAGGTAGCCAGCCAGTTGTCACTGGTGTGGCAGATGGGGCTCTTGAGGAATCCTTATGTGCTATGGTGAGAGCCCAGGGTGGGTAGGAGAATCTGGGATGCCACAGCTGGGGCAGGAGATCCCCTTTCAAATGTCTCCTGAGGGAAATGGTGGGATCTGATCTTGTGCACCAATAGGCACACACATAATCTCAGCTTGTTGCAAGAAAACCAAAATCTCGTGACGGAGGTGGTACCCTTTTCCCTTTCAGCTCTGCAAGTGTATTATTCAGTAAAACAACTTGCATTTAAGCATTCATCCCATGTACTTTCTAATTTTCCTTCTGTTCCTACAAACTTTAGCACTTTCATTGCGTCCTCTGCCTGCTCTTACAAGCAAATGCTGGTTCGCCACTGCCTGCAGAAGCCTGCTTGCATTTTCTGGAATGCTAGAGAAGGCAGTACTTAAGTGCTTCCTTGGTACCCCAAGTGCTGTTTGTTGGGGGTGGGCATCTGCTACCCTGTCACGGTTTAACCCCAGCCAGCAACGAAGCACCACGCAGCTGCTCACTCACTCTCCCCCAACCCCCCCACAGTGGCACGGGAGGAGAGAATCAGAAAATAAAGTAAAGCTCGTGGGATGAGATAGGAACAGTTTAATAGAACAGAAAGAAAGAAACTAACAATGACACTACTAGCAACAGAGTGACAATAATAATAAAAGCATTGGACCACACAAAACAAGTGATGCACAATGCCATTGCTCACCACTTGCTGACCCATGCCCGAGCAGCGCTCCTCCCCTGGCCAACTCCCCCCAGTTTCTATACTGGGCATGACGTCCCATGGGATGGAGTA
>JAVKLA010000049.1:14334405-14364701 GCA_034782735.1 Sagittarius serpentarius | reverse complement strand
GATGAGCGGCGGGCGCTGGACAGCGGCGTGGCGGGGCACGGCACGGCACGGCACGGCACGGCACGGCGGGCCGGGGCGCGGCGGGCGCTGGACAGCGCCGGGAGGGGCGGGGCGGTGCTCTGGGCCGGGCCCCGCGGGTGGGGCACAGCCGTGCCGCTGTCCCCGCTGTAGCTCGGGGACGCTCCCCCTCCCCCCCGCTGACTCCCCCGCAGCGGCACGGGGCGCCGGTGGCACCGGCTGGGCGGCCGCTTCCCTGCCCCGCCGAGGGAGGCTGCTGTCGGCTTAGCCCCGAGACCCGCCCGGGGGGTGCACACGCTCCTGCACCCTTTGGCCTCCCCCGTGAACGGCAGAGCGCGAACAGCTGCCAGCCCACCTGGCAACCGGGTACGGGCAGAGGGGACCCCCCCCCGCCATGCACCCCGGAGCCTCAGTCTTCCCGCACCCTTGGAAAAGCAAAGACGAGACACGGTCTGTGTTGGTTTCTTTATTAATTCATAGTCTGATAGCTGGTGTACAGGGAAATGATCTATACATCAGGGGCTAAGACAGGGAGATCCAAAAGGCTTGTTTCCATAACAATTAAAAAAATGAAATAAAAGTAATTTTTAAAACTTCTAAAAAGCTTCTAGTGTGCAGACTGCAGCATTCTCTAGGCTCAATGTCGGGTGCAGCCTCCCCCTACCAGCCCTACGAGCAATCTGAGTGCAAAGCAACGTCACTGCAGGTGCCTGGCACAGTTGCAGCACAGCACATTCCCTATGGCGTATACAAGGCCAAAGCACAAGACCCACACACAACTCTACGGTGATGCTACGGAGTCAGCTGTCGCAGTGGGTCTGGGGAGGTTATTGTACACAGCAAGGGTGATGGATGGAGAGTCTGTGCCTATATGGCTCAACTTTGGGGTGGGGAAGGGGCTGCTTTGCTCTCCAAGGCTAAGCTGGGTCACTTGCTTTGCTGCAGCTAGGCTTCTTCCTGACTGCAGGGGAGCCAGGGGCTTTCCCAGCAGATGCGCACCCACTGCGAGACAGGGCTGCCCTGCCAGGGCCACCATCGCATGGCCTGAAGCTGGAGGTGGGCTTGTTCTGTGTGTGGCCACAGAGAACAAACTCAGGCCCTGCGAAACAGGTTCATGGCCACCTCCAGGAAAAAGAGCAGGGGGTCCCCACACCACTGTACTACAAAGGCCAGGCCCCCACGTTGGCTAGGTAAAGGACAGTCGGAGACAGGGGACCTACCGCCACTACCTGCATCCTGCCCTCCTGGGGTCAAGCATTCTCGCAGATTCAACCTCCTCCACACCTCGGAGTTGCCTGGGCAGCTCTGCCCATCACTGCTCTCCTGCTAGAGCAGTGGCCCCGGGGCTGCCCTAGTGCCTGGGGGACTGCTTGGTCCAGCCTGCTGCAGCGGAGCCTTTCACCCGGCCGAAGTGCTGCTGCTGGGGAAGCAGCCCCCCCACGTCTCTGGGATTGGTCCTGGGAGGGTCAGCATCCACGGGCTCACCGGGCTATCCTCATTTGTGCCCTTGCAGGGAGGCCAGGGGACCCTGCAAAGCCCTTGCACGGGGTGTGCAGTGCAGAGCTGCTGGCTCCTGCCAGCTCCTGGCTCATCTCCTGAGCAGATATTGTGCTGAGTAGAGCTAGGCACAACCCCATGTGTGGCACAAGCATCCCATGATCTGTCTCACTACCCGTCCTCCCTGGGCCACAAGCACCTTGGCGAAGACCTACAGCTTCACATCAGCTGGAGCCAACCCAAACTGGGGCTTGCACCATGGACAGGCCTATGGGACTGCACCGGTGGGCCCCTCTCTTCAGGCCAGGCAGGGACTCAGGGCACCAGGGCAGGGGCAGTCAGCTGCCCCTTTACTCCTATGGCCTCCCAGCTCCATTCACCAGAGCCGCTCACGTACTCCAAAGGTTTTGCCTGACCTGCAGCCTGAAGAGGTATTTGGGAGCAGAGCTGTTAGTGCTTTGTACATACTGCTAGAGTGTCCCTAGGGTTTGCATAGTATTTATTGGTTCATATACACAAGGCTGATTGCTGTACAGTTTACGCTTTCAACACAAGCAACGAGCTCAGTGCTCAGCCCAGAGCCCTGCCCTGGCAGGAGACGTTGCGTGTGCCGGGGAGAGGAAGGGCAGCCCTGCACCAGCCCCTCTGCCCAGGGCAGTCACGCTCCCTGCAGCCCTCCTCTCACACCCCCCCTGCCAACTGCTGCCCTCCCCATAACCCAGCACTCACTGAGAGGGGTGAGAAGCGAGTCCAGCAGAGGCAGCACGGGCGACGGGGGCGGGGGGTCAAGCCCCTCTCCTTCCTTGGCGAGCAGCGCCGTGCTGCCACAGCTTCCCTCTTGCAGCTGGAGCACCGGCATGGGGATGCATTTACACACATGAACGCACGAGGGTGGAGTCTCCTTCCCTCTGCCAGTCCAGCTCTTGCCTCCCAGAGGAGTCGAGAGGATGCCCCTGGTGCGTGCTGCTGTCTCTGGGCTCCTGGCAGCAGTGGGGCAGGGACGGAGGCCCCTCCGTCAGTTTTAAGTACTGTAGCTCATGCGTCTTGCAGTCAGTCAGTCATGCGGATAGGACGGTAAGTGTCTCATAAAGAAATCATGCCATTAGCCTATAGAAACATGTACAGCCAGCCCTGCTCCCCTCCACTCTCTGCTTTCCTCTCCTCTCTTCTCAGATATGTGTCAGAACATGTGTGGAGTTCAGTGGTTTGGTGTTGAGGTGAGATCCTGGAGAGACACAGGGAGAGACAGAGATGGGGTTACCAGGCATTCATGGCGGCACAGCCAGGAGAAAGGGTGGGAGCAGCCAGGTATGTGGCAGTCCCAGCCCCTTCTGCACCCTGTGCTTGTCCCACACGCACCCATCCTGTCCAGCTACCGCAAGAGAAGTTTTGGGGGTTGTCAAGAGGGACAGTGACAAAGCACCAGTAAGTGCCTGCCTAGAACCAGCAGCAATGGCATAGATGGTGTTAGTGGTGCTGTCCTGCCTCGCAGAGAACAGCAACAAGCGGGAGCTGAGCTGCACCAAAGCCAGTGTGGCACTGGGAAGGTGCTGGCAGGGCTGCTGCAGGCTGTGGGATAGAGAAGGCCAGCCCTGAGCCCCCAGCCTCAACTAGGGTGACCGACTGCACCTCACTCTCACAGCAGTGGGGAAGACCTCATACCTTCCTAATGCATGCCCTAGGCCACTTTCGCACGCCACGGGAAACAGTAAGAGCAAAGCAGCAGGAGCACTGCCCGAGAGAGAGGCCAACCCAAGGACTGTCTGGGGAGTGGGGCAGGCAGTAGGTGTGGGGACACGGTCTGCATGAACATGTGTCCACAAGCATCTTGACTGTCATGGACCCAGAGAGCCCACTAACACAGTGGAGAGAGGAGGGAGAGGGAGGACAGACAGACAGACACGGCCATGCATGTACAGCAGAGGCCAGAGGACCAACCGCCCCTGCTCAGCAGCCTCCTCCCTGGCTCAGGCAGTGCCTGGCAGCTGGGGAGCATGCGTGCAGCACCTTCCCCCAAGTGCTGCACTGTCAGCCGACCAACGAGTCTGCAGAGAACAGTGATGCAGCCGGGTCCAAGTGTGCTGTGCCAAGCACCCTGCCTTGAGCCTGGCCTAGTCCCACCCAACAGGGAAGGCAGGGGGAAGAGGGAATGCACAGGCTCAAGGGATGATCACTTGGGATCAATGGAAGAAATGTCCTGGGCCAAAGACAGGTCCCCTGCCCTCATCCCCTACAAGCACCGTGTTCCTGCGCCCTGCCACTCCTGCATCCCTACTGCCCTGATGTCCCCCAGCAGCATCCTGCCATGGCCTGCACCCCCTTTCCCGGTCACAGGAGCTTCAGCAGACCTCACTGCCGCCCTCTCGTGCCACGACGCACGGCTGGCAGAGGCAGCCGCTTGCATCTCCCAGCAGGAGCAGAGGCAGCAAGCAGGACACGGCCCAGCAGAACCGTGACACCCCTCACCTGGCTCACGGCTCTGCCAGTGCCCGGCTGCACCCCGTGGAAAGGCAGGGGCACCAGGCTCCAAGGGCTGGTCTCGTCTGCCACAAGGCTGCACAGTTAGTGCTCATGCATGAAGGGGACAGCTCTGCTCAGACCCCGCGCAAAAGCTATCCGCTCCCTGGAGCAGTTTTGGACAAAGACCATCCCTCTGCTGTAGCCCAGCATAACCGGGAGTAACAACCCTGTGGCCCTGTCACTGGGGACCATTACCCCAAGTACCCAGGATGCCGTGACTGCAGTAGCAGCCCCTGGCACTGTGGCCACAGCGGAGCGCTGAGCGCAGAGGCTGACCCAGTGCCAGCAGCTGGCTGGAGCATCGCTGCAGAGCGGGGCACCCCCGTGCCCCCTGCACCCAGGCCCTGGGCCCAGGAGTGGGTTAGCAGCAGGGGCATGCTGCTGCCCACCCTCAGCCTTTTGTGGCAGCACAGCAACCCCTCTCTGCGGGCTGAGAGCTGGGCACAGCCCTGTTACACTTTCCCCAGGAGGATGTGCATGACCAGCAGCTCAGTGCAGGCAGCAGCATGGGGAGCTGGGATAAAAGGAAGAGCAAAGGTGGGGTTACCTCAAAAGAGGCCATTTGAGGGGTCACTGCTTCCCCCTTTTCAGGCTGGCTCGTTTCACTATCTGAGCCCCCATCCTGCCCCCGGAGACCTCTGGTTTCGGGACACGCACTCGCACCTCCTCCTGAGGAAGCCGCAAGGGCAGGAAGCAGGACATCACCCAGATGAACAGACATACAGAAGAGGACAGAAGAGGGAAAGGCAGAGTCAGTTGGCAGAAGACACTGAGCAAGAAGACTGCTGCAGTGGGCAAGAGCTGCCCCTGGAAGCCTTAGAGGGGAAACAGGAGAGGACAACAGGGCAGAAGAAAGGACAGAGGGTGGCAGAGCCCCAGAGCCTGCGAGTCCTGCAGAGGCAGTGCTGGACCGGGGCAGGGTGCCTGCAAGGCAGGGCTCTGAGCCACACTGTACCTTGGCCCCCAGACCATCTCGGTGCAGGATGGAGTATTTCATGAAGTGATCCTCCTCAGCCTCCAGGTCTTGGGGCTCCTGCAGGGAGCCCTCCAGAATCAGCTCCTCCTGCTCCTGCCTGTCATCCGTGTCACCAGGGCCCAGCTGATGCACCACCTTCCGGATGACCTGTGGAGACCCGCAGAGCTGGGCATCACAGCTAGCCCCAGGGCACCATGCCTCCCTCCTTGCCCAGTTTGGCGCTGAACCACATATGGTGTGCAGCCTCTGTCCCATGCACAGGCTCTGGCTGGAGAAGTGTCGTGACCGTAACCGAAGACGGCGGGGCGCGGGTACCCTGCATGGGCCCCTGGGCTGCAGTGAGGAGCAGGGCAGCCGGGCAGAGGGGAGAGGACAAAGGCTGTGGCATGCTCTTGCTCACACCACGCCCCTGATCACTCACCTTCTTGGTGATGATATTGCCTTGGTCATCTGTGAACTGCTCCTCAGTCACCTGCTCTCCAGGGAGATGAAGGACTTCGTTCCCCTGCAGTGACAGGAGGGACATCAGGGCATTTCAGTGGGGTGAGAGAAGCCCCTTTGCAAGCAGAACAGTACACCTGACATGCACCCCACAGCCTCTCTCCCCCACCCTGCCCTGTCCCTTCACTGCTCTCCTCTGCACCTGCCCCGAGGCTAGTCTCTCAGCTCCCTGCTCATTACCTTCACAAGGACGCGCCGGCGGACGACCCTGGTGGAGAGAGCCTCCTCGTCATCCGCCAGCCCCTGGCTCTCCCCGAGCTCCTTGTCCAGCTCGCGGTGGGCGTGTTTGAGCAGGAAGCGAACAGAGCCCCTGACGATGTGCATGACGTTCTGGCAGCTGACCAGGAAGAAGGCCAGCAGCACCAGGGCGATCAGCAACTGGGCCAGGAAAGCCCACATCCTGCCCCAGCATGCACAGCTGCACGCGTGCCCCACGGGTGTGAGCGCGCTGCTCAGAGCCAGGCCATGCTATCCAGCTGGGACGGGCAAAGCCCCCGGGGCAGGAGCAGCCCTGCGGGTCTGCAGCCTGCCCAGCGCGGTGCCCTGGCTCTGCAGGAGGACTGCTGTAACCCTAGCTGCTGCAGCTCAGCTGGCTGTGGGCGGCGAGAAGGGAGCAGGCAGGTGGAGTGTCCTTTGCGCTCACAGCTTCTGTCAAAGTCATGGGGCCAGGACTGTGACAGCACCACCAGGACAGCCCTGTCCCCCTTCTCTGTCAGCTTGCCAACAACCTGTCTTCCTGGCTGTGAGGGGAGGGCAGCGTGCAGTCCTCTGTCATGGGACAAATGAAGCCCCGGGCAGGAGCCAGGGGTCCGGAGTGTCACTGGAATTGCATGTGACTCGGGAGACACGCATGGCAGAGCTGAGCAACCACCTCCAAGCATGGCCGTGCTGCCGGGATTGGCTGTGCATGCCCTGGCTAGGGAAAGGTGCTTGCCCTCACCTTGTACCTGCCGGCTCCATGTGGCCTTGGCAGGATGCCCACCACCCAGCCTGGCCCCCAGACCAGCTCTATTTCTGGCTCCAGCAGGCTGTTGGGCTGGCGGCCAGGGCAGATATTCAATAACGAAGAAGGCAGGGAGGTTGGCTGGGTTATAAATGGAGAGCAAGAGCTCAGGTATCAAGCACAGCACAGGGCTTGAGAGGCACCCCCAGGGGCAGGGGGCAGGAAGCGGGCTAGGAGACTGGTGCCTCCACTAGCACCTAGTCTGCTCGGCTGGCCTTGCGGCAGGATCAGGAAAGGGTCTCCATAGGGTCTCCACCTCCTGTGGGGCCAGGTTCCCCTGCTCTTACCCTCACCTGCCCAAAGAAGCGGCTGTCTGCCTCCTCCTGCCAGCCGCCCGTGGGGTGCTGGGGCTGCCAGTCGCTGTCCTCTGCAGAGCTGACCCGCATCAGCTCCACGGCCGGCACCAGGACCTGCTCTTGCTCCTGGCCCTGTGCCCTGGAGGCCGTGGGGTGCGTCGGGAGCAGCCTTCGGGTGACCCCCTCCTGCCAGGAGCCCGCTGTCAGGTCCTGTAGGCAGGAGATAAAGGAGCCTTCTGCATTCCAGTCCCTCAGCCTGGGCACCGGAGAGGGACAGGGACAGGGAGAGAGAGACAGAGAGAGAGAGGCAGTCAGCTTTGCCGTGGAGTGCTGCACCCTGAGCACCAGCCTACCTCCGGCAGGCACACCGGCGCAGCCTGCACCCCGCCAGGCACTGGGCTCCCCGGCTCTCAGCGCTGCCGGGCACCCAGCACAAGCAGCACAAAATGCAGATGCACAAAGGGCACAGGCCTCTTCCCTGCCACGCTCCCTGCCCACCCCACAGCCTCGCGGCCTGGTTGCAAGGGTCTAAGGCAATGCTGTGGCGAATTGCTGGGCTCTGCCAGGGACCTCATGGGACCGGTGCCACTGGGAACGTGGGAGGACGCAGCCCAGGCTGAGACGGCTCTGGTAAGCACAACCTACATGCAGGGCCTGGCTGTCTGCCTGGGGTCCCTTCCCAGGGGCTCTGCAAGGAGCCCTCCAGAGCATCTCCAGAGAGGTGCGAGCTACTCGGCCCAAGCCACTGCTCTGTCTGCCGGGGATGCCCGGGCTCCAGAGCTGGAGACCAGCAGAGAAGCAAGCAAAGCTGGGAGATTATTGCAGCTGGCCCAACACAGGGCAATAGCTGGCGAAGCAGTTCTGCTCCCCTCCCACGGCCACCCCAGTGCCCCAGGCCGCAGTACCTGTCTGCGCTCTTCTCCACGATGTGGCTAACGGTAGGTGATGCCGCGATCCTGGCTTGCACCTTCTGCTGAACTGAAACAAAAGAGACTTCACTCTCTGGGTCCTGCTCCCCGGTCCCTGGCTGGCGATCGCCGGCTGGCATCTTCCCCTCTGGCCTCTGCCCCTCCTCCTGCTCTAGAAGGTCAATCAGGCCATTCATGGCATCTGAGTCCACTGTGTCATCCTCAACCAGGTCCATAGAGCCCATGTGGTCTGGGCCATGCACGTCTGCTAAAAGCTGCCCCGGGAACCGGCCTTCACTTGTGGCATCTGAGTCCTCAGCCTTGCTGCACTCCAGAGAGGAGTCCTCAGCAGTCACCAGCGAGGGGGTGAGCCCCGAGGACCACACCTGCATGTCGGACATCTCCATCAGGGCATCCTGCTCTGTGGCAGCCATGGGGATAGCATCCATGATGGCCACCTCATTCCAGTACTGGTCGGCACGCAGCGGGGATGGCAGCGTGTAATGCAGGGAGGCAGGGGACAGCAGCTCGTCCTGCAGCGAAGCGTAACCTATATGGGCAGACAGAGGCGACATCTCCAGCAGCCGTCTCACGCACGCACAAGCACAGTGGGGCAAGAAAGGAAACAGCCTCTGGGAGGGTGCCTGCCCCCAGGACAGCAATGGTCATGCCACAGACCCCAGCGGCTGGGCTGAGCAGGGCTGCGCTCACAGCAGCTGCTGCCTTTGCGTGGTCCCTGCAAGTGCCTCCCTTTGAGTCCTGGGGCTGGTTTGGGCAGGCCTGGGGTCCACACGATGCCCCATCCACACTGCAGGACACAGTGCCCTCTTTGCTGCCCTGCTCCATCAGCCTCTGGGTCCCTGCCCACAGTCCCCATCCAGCATCAGCTGGCTGACGGTCAGCCTGGAGTTCAGGTGGCCAAGTCTGGCAGGCACTGACTCCCAAAGTCAACTGCTCTCTGCAGCACAGAGGAGCAGGCTGGAAGTAGTACCATGAGCAGGGAAGGATGGCCCTGGTACATGTCATGCAACCCCAAGGCCCTGCAGGATGCAGTCAGGGCCCTACAACCCTGTTGGTGACTCTGGGGCTATGAGCAGTTGTCGTGCCCTCATCAACCCAGAGCCAAGTGCACAGCCCAGGCACACCGATACGGACTACAGCCAAGCCAGGCACTCCCACCCACACAGGTGGCTTTCCTCAGCCTTTTTCAGCTCTGAGCCACTAGCCCCTTTTCCATCCCTGGAGATCAGCAGAGAACCTGTCCTGCTCCCTAGGCAGCCAGTGATTGCTAGCCACAGCCGAGGCATGGGGGACAGCTGGGACCCCCAGCACAGAAAGGGCACCTCTCCCCTGTGCAGATGCCTGGCTGGGGGCAAGCAGTGCAGGGCCAGCAAGGGAAGGAGCACAGGGCATTGCAGAAGGAGAAGGCCTGGGATGGCCGCCTGCAAGCATGACAGCCATGAGAGGGGTAGTCCCTGGTGACATGCAGTCGCTGGAGCGGGATGTGGCTCCCGGAGGGCTCAGCTGAGGTGGAGACAGTGGAGACAAGCAGTGGAAGAAGATGAGAGAAGGAGAGGCCAGGATGAGTTCAGAGAAGAGAGGTGACAAGAAGTGACCCACAGGAGTACCCGCACCGGACGGCGCGAGGTGGCACGTTTGAGAGAGCAGAACAAGGGGAGGGAGGGAGGGAGGGAGGGAGAGAGCCATGAGCCAGTGTTGCACGGACAGTGCCACAGTGCAGGCCTGCAGCAGCACAAAGCCCTGTCCCTGCCCAGGGTGCCGGCTCCCCAGTGGCACACGCTACAGCTGAACCCGGCTGTGTCCCTGCACGCAGGCACGCCCTGCCTGGGACCCAGCCTGTTGCACTGCCACAGCCGGGCAGCCAGGGCTCTGTGAGCTCCCTGGCGACCACTCAGCTCACACAGCCAGAGGCACCTCTCACTGGCATGCGGGGATAAGGAAAGTGTGTCCACCCCACCTGGAGACCTTCTGAGAAGGCAGTACGGCAGGGCCAAGCTTCCTGCAGCGTAAGGCCCAGTGAAGAGGCTGTGTCTGTCGGCAGCGCCTTCTGCCCACTGAGCTCCCAGCAGGCCACCCGGTGCACCCTGGTCAGGCAGGGTATCGGCCCTGACCTGTCTGCACAGGCTCTGCCCTCGGGGCCCTCCTGCAATCCCTGCCAGAAGCCGAGACTCACCATTCATCTGGGACGGCGAGAGGGAATAGTCTCTGTCCGTGCAGCGCCAGCTGCCCTTCAGGCTGCGGCTCTGCCGGCCAGAGCCCTCCAGCGTGCTGACAATCTCACTGCGGTCAATGTTCCTCAGTGCCGTGTACAGACTCTCCACTGCAGGGGGAAGCCAGTGTCAGCAAACTGGTCACTGGGGAAAACAGCCATGCCCCAGACACCCTCCAGGCGGGCAGGAGGGCACGAACCAGCAGGGCAAAGCCAGCCAGTGACCCCTGAACATGCACATGCTGCTCTGCGCAGCCAGCCCCGCCACCTCCATGCCTGTAACAGGGCACTGCAGATACTCACTCTTGACACCCTTGCCCTCGCGGCTGACCCAGAGGTTGAGTAAGGCTATGCTCTGCTCCAGCAGGGAGTTGGGGTTTTCCACACGTATCCTGTTGATGTCATCTACTCCAAACTGTAGCTCACGTGCCAGCTCTGGGGGAGACACCGCATCTCAGCATCACACCCTCCAGCGCCCACCACCAGCTGCCAAGCCAAAAAGGCCAGGGATGTTGTGAAGGGCTCAGCCAGACCCAGCACAGAGTCCCCCTCGTCACATACGACTGAACACAGCAGAACATGCAGCAGCAGGAGCTGGGACGGGGCAGAGGTTGAAGCCCCCCTGCCCAGGCTGGCTGTGACCAGTGTAGTGGAGTCTCACGCTAAGGAGAAGCACAGGTGCTGCCGTTGGGTGTGTGGCTGCGACACCAGTGCTGTGCCTCCACAAACAGCAGCAATACGTATGACTCGGAACAAAACCCTAGCCTGGCGTCTGTGCACGTGCGTGTGAATGCATGCACAGCTGCAAGAAGGTTCATTTCAGTGCCACATTATGCTCACAGTTGAGCAGAAGTGCTGAGAGGCAAGGCCAGCCTGCCAGAGGCGCTACTGCAGACTGCATGCATGTCAACTGCATCAGGGCCCAGCTCCCTGGACAGTGTAAAGCATACACGCTCCACCCTGCAGCACGCTTCCAGCCTTCCTAAGGGTCAGCTTTCCGAGGAGTGTTGTGCATCCTCAGAACCATCAGGTGTGGACTCACCAGCCCAGCTGAGGCCCAGCTGCTCTGCTATGTCAACCATCTTCTGGTCTGCCTTGTCCGTGCTGCTCAGAGAGCCTGGAGAAGAGGGAGTCACAGCTTCAGCTGTGCAGGGCCCTGCACGGGGGTGGGGAGGGGAAAGGGGTACTGGCTGTGGGGGTCTCGCAGCCCTGTAGGCACAGCACTGCCCTGCAGGCAGGACCAAGGAAACCCTCAGGGAAAGGGAAGCTGCCACAAGTGCAAGTACGACAGGGTCAGCCCAGCCTTTCCACCGGGCTTGGGCACCCCAAGCACAGGTGGTAATCAGGCTTGAACAGTCCCAGTAGGCTGCATACCAAAACTGGTCTCGCTTAGGATGCCGTATCGCTCCCGCAGAGACAACGGCGTCAGTGTCCTCCTCCGCTCCTCACTGCCGCTTCCCTGTGAGAGTGGGGACGAACCAACGGGTCACCAGCTTGAAAAGAGCACAGCAGCTCTGCCCTGGCACCACTGCTTCTCCTGCAGCCCCAGAGCTGCATGGCACAGCCACGTGGTGCAGCTGAAGAAGAAAAGCTGACAACGAGGGCTGTCTCCTGCAACTGGGGGAGGGATGGCCCCCCCTGCCCCCTTCCAGAGTTGCCAGAAACCCAGCACTGACCTTGGTGCAGGGTGGTATGCTGATGTTCAGGTGGCAGAGCACATGCTGGAGGTCCTCGTATTTCATGGCTTTGCGCAAGAAAGACAGGGAGCCACTGGCTTCCCGGCTGCTGTCCCGAACCTGAGCACCGAGAGCCTGGTTAGGTGGCCTGGCACCCGGCAGGCGCAGGGGCCCCAGCTGCAGCCTACGCCTGCACCTTGCCATTACCTTGATGGGGATGGCGAGACGATTCTCCCGGAAGGACTGGAAGAGGAAGGTGCGGGGCTGACTGGCCTTCTTGGCAGGCACCAGGTTCCCTGAGAGCTCGACGTGCAAAGGCATCCCCTCTACCACCTGGCAGGGAGCAGAAAACAGGCTGAGACCCTGTGCAGAAATGTTTCTCCTGGCCCTGGACAGGGCAAGTAACCCCGACTCTCCTCCTCGGACCAGGGCCCGGCCCCTCCACCAGCATCAGTCTGCCCTCACTTGGGCAGCCCTCTCCCTGCTGCTCCCCACACATGCTGCTGGGGACAAACCTCAATGTCCCTGCTGCGGGCCACCTCAGTGAAGTTTTCGTGCTGCTCTAAAGTCTTGTCAACCTTGTCATCAGTCATGCAGTAGCAGCGCAGTCGGCCTTCCCGTGCATCATTCATCTTGGCAAACACCACGAATTTGGCCATGTAGGGCACGGCCGTCAGCTCCTTGTACAGCATCGTGGCAAAGTGCACAGCCTCAGCTGTGCGCGGGCAGTCGGCCAGCCAGAACCTGTGAGAGGGCTCGGTCAGGACGCTGCTGGGCAGGTTCCCCAGTGGCACCAGGAGAGCTGCCCCCGTGACAGCACACCGCACTTCAGAGGGTGCCCCAAGAGCTCTGGGTAGAGGAGCAGCCCCATCCGTGATGGGGACGCACCCGAGCACGAAGAATGGCCCCTTCCCTATGCACACCCAGTTGTCGTGAACGTTTCCTGATGCGTGCTGAGGCAGCGTGGGGGTCTCAAGGCTGGAGGCAACTGCCCTGCACGTCGGAATGGGGCAGCACCACAATGAGCACAGGGCTGGGAGGCTCCTCCTGGCACAGGCTGCACCCCAAGAGGGCCTGAGGAGCAGTACATGTCCCCAGATGAACACACGCTTGCCCAGGACTCACCTGGCAGACACATTGGTGGTAAAGTTAGCACACTCATTTTCATAGACCAGCTTCGTGGTCCCTGTTATGTCTTCCCACTGGGCTTGGGCTGTCCCTCCTGCAGCAGAAAGCAAGGGTGAGCACGCTGCCTTCCCGTAAGCCTGGGGTCTGCATCCCCCAGGCGAGCGCTCTTTCCACCACCATGACCTGTCCTTAACTCCCAGGAGCTGCACCCCACCGAGGCGGCCCAGCCCATCCCGCTCACAGAGAGCCCGCTCGCCTGCGCGGCAGGGGTTGGCAGCCTCACCGATCACACTGCAGAGCAGGCGCAGGCTGGTGGTGTCACCCTCGCCACTGTCTCGGGGATTGTCCTTCCAGGATGGTGGCAGTGGGATGCGGAGGCCGATGGGACGGTGGAACTTCCTCCGGCGTGGCTCCACCGTGACGATGGGACTGAAGGTCGCCTGGTTCCCCAGCAGCTTAGTCACCAGCTCGTCAGGCACGGGCTGCGCCTGTGGGCAGCACAAGCACGGGCATCAGGACCGGTTTCCCCCACGCTGGGACGCAGCCTGGGCCTGCTGCCTACCGCTGCCGGCAAGAGCCCAGCTGGGCCCCAGGCCAGGCTCTCCGGGGCTCACCTGCAGGGCCAGCCTCACTCTCTTGGTGACAGCGGTGTCTGGGAAGGTGGCCTGTACCATGGGCACCAGTGTGCTTTTCAAACACCCTCCCTCAGGGCCGATCAGATCACAGTCCTGGCAAATCCGGGACATGACCACGAAGTAGAGAGGGAAGTCAGTGGTGATGATGCGACAGACCCTCTTCTTCTCCAGCTCCTCCAGGCTCTCCAGCTCTGCAAGGGCAGCACAGCCATCAATGCTCACACACCAAGCCTGCAGCCATCACCCACCACCCCCTCCGAGCTGCACCAACCACGCCACGCTCAGCCCCATCCCACCACCCAGGCCAGCCGCAGCCCTGCCTGTGGGGAGCCGCATGGTGCCGAGCCCCCGCCTGCCTGGCATGCTCACCCTCATCCATGCCATTCAGCAGCTGGTCCATGTAGCTCTCCTCATAGCGGTTGCGGTGCTCCTTCCAGACAGAGCCGTTCTCGCTGCGCAACACCACCAGCTCGCGATCTCTGCGCCCATACGAGGCAAAGTGTGGGATCTCCACAATGACGGGGCTGCAGACAGCAGAGGAAAGGTGCTTGCACCCACGTGCTGCCACCAGGACATGCAGGCAGCAAGGTGGCCCTGGGCAGAGCACCCGCCCATGCTGTACAGCCACCGGAGGAGGAAGGCAGGACTGCTTACACCCCTCCGTATGGGAAATGGGGCTCTGCGCCCAGCGGGACCGTGCTGGTCAGGGCTTTTCCTACCACAGTGCAGCCACTGCTCCATGATGCTGGAATGACCCACCCCAGAAGCATGCTGTGCCTGGCTGGAGGCAGGATCTCTTCTGCACCAGACCCCCAGAAGCAGATGGGCAGAGGTCTTGCCCCAGTTGGCAGAGACTCCAGAGGGGCCTGGATCCATCCCCAGTCCTGAGGGACGGCCCCAGTGTGGGCAGCCCCATCCACTCTGTTCCCAGCTGTGCTCACCTGAGGAACTGGGCGCCAGCGGGCCCCAGGGCAATGATCCGGCTGGCCAGACCCTCCTCCTCAGCCAGCGACGGGGGTGCAGGCAGCTTTTGGGGCTTCACCAGGCGGCAGGTGATGCGGGTCGGTGCGGCGCAGGAGCGGGGCGGGATGATCACACGCAGTCCGTGGTGCCGGCTGCCCCGCATGGAGCCGCCACGGGCATCCACCATGAAGCTCACCAGGAACCTGGAGTGGGCAGAGGCACAGGCATCTGGGCACCTTGCAGCCGGCTCACGCACAGAGCGTGCATGTGCCACACAGGCTGGGCACTCACCCTGTGTGCACGGGGCTGGCCACCGGGCTGATGTTATCTGAGGTCTCGGTGGCAGGGCTGCTAGGGATCAGGGAGTCCTCGTCGAACTCCTTGGAGGGCTGTGTAAGGCAGGGAAGAGCCCCCATGGGCACAGGGTCCTATCTGGGGGTGCTGAGCCTGCCCACTTCTCCACAGTCTCACAGCCCTCCCTGGGCAGTCCCGTACCACCAGCTCCAACCCCACCACCCACCCCACGTTTTGGCTCTGTGGTGATGGAGGGGCTCCCCCGGCAGAGAATGCCTGGGGGGGCCGTGGCAGACTGTGTCTCATGCTCACCTCCTGTGGGGACACTGAGGGCGCATGCAGCAGGCTGACTTGCTCAGCTTCTGTCTCCACAGGTCCTACCTGCTCAGACTCCTCTGCTCTGGTCACCACAGTCTCAGGTGGGACACAGGGGACGTGCAGGACAGCTGGAGACTCCACCCTGGCAGGAGAGGGCAGTGACAGCCACTGAAGTGGCAGGCCTGGGCCCCTCAGCCCCCGGCCATCCCCAGGGAGTCCCGGGGCCGCTGGATGAAGGCAAACTCAGCAGTGGACTCATGTCCTGATGCAGGAACACCACCGACTAGCTTTGCGTGCTACGCTAGCCGGTGGGGTCTCAGTGATCCATTCCTTGCCCAGAGCTGTCCCTGCCCCACTGGCATCCCAGCCGAGCACCAGGCTGGCCCCGTGCCCTGTACCCACTCCCTCCCCACCATCCAGTGCTTCTTACGTTTGCTCCAGTGTCGTTGTGGTCACAAACTCCACCATCTCCCTCTTGCCCTCCTGGTCCCTGGGATCGGGTGTCCTGGGCTTTGGTACAACCAGCTCCTCCTCTGAAACCGAGAGCTGGCTCAGCATGCGGAGGCAGAGGGACAAGGGAGCACAGACGTCCAGCCCCTGCCCCCATCCCTCCTCAGGGCTGGAGCCAGCGCCCATCTCTGTTCCCACTGCTGGCCACACACACTCGTCCCCTGGGTCTCAGCCAGCCACGGGGCAGCTTTGCCCTCTGCCAGATGGGGTCAGTGGGACAGGAGCTGTGGTAGCTGTCAGGAGCCCCGGCTGCTAGCTGACCCTTTTGCCACAGCACCAAGCACAGAGCAGAGCCTGCCAGGGACACCCTGCCAATGGATACTGGGGACAGGAGTGTAGGCAGGGCTGGGGACGCAGGAAGGATGCCTTTACACTGCCAAGTGCATCTGTGCACCGCCGTGGAGGCACAAGCCCAGCCAGCGCTGCCTGCTGGCCCATTTAATGCCTGCTAACGAGTTCACCAGGGTTCAGCTCTCGCCAACGCCCTACGGGAGGGAGTCCAGCACCTCCCAAAGCAGGGAGAGAACCCTAGTGATGGGGAGGGGATCGCAGGAGCACAGAGACCCTCAAGCACTCAAGTTCATCCCTGCCCTGGCCAGGACGGCATGGGGCGGTTGTGGAGGGGCATCAGAGTTTGTCACAGAACCAGGCTCTTCCACCTCGCGGGGACAGGGCCTGGGCCCGACAGTGAGCCAGGGCTCCCCCGCAGTGCGGGGACGGCCCCATTCATGCAGTCACACCACAGCAAGCAGCACGAACACAGACGGGCAGGGCGGGATGGCAGGGCGGATGCTGGATAACACCAGCCCAGCAGCAAGGCTCAGCAGACGGATGTGGCGTGCAGATGGTTATTGGCCATGGGGTGAAACGGGCCATTGAGCTGGGGCAGGGGGACACATTTCATACCCATTACTGTGACATGAGCAGTGCCTGCAAAGCAAGAAGAGGCAAAAGTGAGGTCTGGGTGGGAGGGAGCAGGAGCAGACCAGCTGCAGCTGGGCTGGGAGCTGGTACTACCCTGCGGAGCAGGGCACAGTGCGGGGCTCTGCATGCCCAAGGGCTCTCTGCACCCTGTCCCTGGGGCATGGGACCATGGAGAGGTCCAGGCATATCCTTCCTGCACGGTGCAGGGAAGCATCTGAGCCAGGAGGTGCCACTCGAGGAGTCCAGTGGGTTCCCCTCCTCCTCTCTGCAAGACCACTGTAGGGCCACAGTGCTCCCCCACCCTGGCCAGCAGGAACACCCGTGCCCGTCCCCGGGGCTGCTGCCTGCCACACTGGCCCAGCCAGCAGATCTCTGGGATGGTGCAACACAGCTCCGGCCCCTCACCTTCATCCTCTGACACGTCCAGAATCTCATCTACTGTCTCCGGGAAGCTCATGCGGTGTTTGTCACTGACTGACTGCGGGAGCAGAGCGGAGTCAGAGGAAGCCAGCCCTTTGCTGCACAGCTACCTGCAGCCCCCTCCTCGCGCCCCGGCTAGGCACCCAGCTGTCAGCGCTGGCCCTGCCCAGCTGCACTCAGCAGACCTTCGCGTGGCTGCTCCCAGCCCCACAGCCCTCCTCCACAGGGTTCTGGTCCCAGTCCCCAGGGGCTCACCGGCATGTCGGTTTCATCTGTGACGATCTTGAGCACGTCCGTGACGGAAATGTAGCCAAGCCGCCTTGCGATGGCCAGAGGAGTGGTGCCATTCTGTGCAAGGAGGAAGGACCGGGTCAGCAGCAGCCACAGGAAAGCCCTGGCAGGCGCCTGAGCTTGCCATGGGGCAAGGAGGTGCAGGTGAGCACCATACTCACTGTGCTGATCTCATTGGGAGAGGCACCGTGCTTCAGCAGCAGCGTCACAACATCTGTGTGGCCCTGCTGCGCCGCTTGGTGCAGAGGGGTGTAGCCCAGCTGCAGAGGAGGACAGAGGGTGCCACCATCAGTTCTGGGAGTCTGCTGCCCCAGAAACACCCCTGGGCCCCACACTGGGCTTCATGCCTGGAGCACGAGGGTGGCTCCCTCCTTCCCGGGGTAAGCAAGGCGCTCTGCAGAACCCAGTGCTTGCCCAGGGTTGTAGCAAGACTACAGCAGCTTCCAGCCATGGAGACAGGAGGGCTTGGAGCAATGTGGGGGGGGAGAAGCGGAAGCAGGGAGGGAGGCTAAGCCTTCCCCATCAACCTGCATGCTGTTGCCCAGGGCAGAAGGGTCCCTGGACTACAGGTCATTTCTGTACCTTAGTCTTGGCATTGACATCAGCCTGGTGCTGCAGCAAAAACTTCACTAGCTTGATGTTCCCATAGTGGCTGGCCACATGCAGCGGGGTATAGCCCATCTGAAAGATGAGATCAGGTCTCAGCCTGCCCTCCGGGGTGCTTCCTGCCTTTCTGGCTTGGGTATGCTCACCCCATGGGCAAGCCCCCATGGATGAAAGATGGGGCATGCGTGCGGGTGCTGCCTGAGAGCCCAGGACCAGGGCAGAGGGCACACTGCAGACCACACCACATTGTGCCTGCGGGTACAGGGGTGA
Organism: Sagittarius serpentarius; assembly: GCA_034782735.1. NCBI lineage: Eukaryota > Metazoa > Chordata > Aves > Accipitriformes > Sagittariidae > Sagittarius > Sagittarius serpentarius. The sequence continues at coordinate 14,346,717 of JAVKLA010000049.1, read as the reverse complement.
GCTGCGGGAACAGGCAAGAATCATCCCTCCAGGGAGGTGGGGGGAAGAGGAGGAAGAGTCCCCAAGACACAGACAAGATGGTAAGGATGCCTGCAAGAGGGGAGACTCTTGCACAAAGAAGAAGAAAAGCAAAGCTCCTCCTGGAGCAGGCCTCCCAGGTAGTTCTCCCACGTGTTTTTCACCACAGCCATGGTCAATGCACTACTTTACCCTGGTCCTTGTGTCCACCGTGACTCCATGTTTCACCAGAACATCAGCAACCAGCACATGCCCCTCTTGGGCCACAAGATGGAGAGGAGTCAGGCCACTCTGCAAACAAAGGAGGTCTAAGCACAGTGGCAATGCCATCACTGCAGCTCTACCAGCAGAGACGCTAAGTCAGGTCTCCAGCCTGGCAAACTGACCGACACTGTGCTGCTGGCCAGCACACTGCTGCCCACATGCAGGGAGGCACTGGGGCCTGGACTACCACCCTGTCTGCTACTCCCTGCCCAGGGTGTTTGCCTCCAGCCTGGCAGGATGTGCTGGGACAACTTACCTTGTTGCCTAGGTCACCATTGGCTTGTTTGGAGAAAAGCAGTGCCACCATGTCCGCGTGCCCCTCCTGGGAAGCCAGGTGTAGGGGGGTGACTCCCTGCACAGACTCCGCATTTGCTGAAGCCCCGTACTGCAGCAAGCTGCTGGCCACCTCCATTTGGTTCTGCTTGGCAGCAATGTGCAGGGGGGTATACCCATTCTGCAGGGAGAGAGGCTCATTGCAGTGCTCAGCCCCGGCCGAGCAGACCAGCAGGGACAGAAGGTGCCATCTTGCTTCTCCAGGCCAGGTCTGCCCTTCCTAGTCACCTCCAGAGCTCAGGGATGCACGCTAACACCCAAACCATCTCCCCGACAGCAACTAGTCCTGACTCTGAGGCCAAATCCCACTCTCCCAGCCAAGTTCAAAGTCCACCTGCTTCAGGTTCAACTGGTATCGGCTGTCCTGGAGTTGCCCACACATGAACTTCTACAGCAGTATTCAGCCACCTGGAGCTGTGAGAGGCCAGGGCAGATAGATGCCTCCTAGAACGTGTCTGGCTGAGGTGTGGAGCAAAGCTCACAATATGCAGGATTAGTATTCAGGCAGAGACTGCAGGGCCTTAAGCGCTGCCTTTGCTGCCACGCTGCAGGACCAAAGCAGCTGGCAGACACCCTCTGCCCAGGGTGACTGACGTGCAGCCTGTCAGTGACGCAGAGCGACGGGGGACTGGCACCGGCACCAGCTGCTCCCGATGCCCGCCCAGCAAGTCTGCCGGCAGCCTGCGCAGGGGGTGAGGGGAGTGCCAGATGGGGAGGGCCGGGCACCAGCAGCCACTTGTCTGTTCTGAGGATGCAGCTTCTGCAAACAGTGTGGAAACTGAGGCTGCTGGTCTGCTCTTTGGGGAGATGTTCCCCATGCTCAGGCAGAGCGGGGCGACTCTCACGAGCTCGTGGCTTTTCTGACTCACTGCTTCATAGCTGCATGCAAATACTCACTCCTGTGTGGTTTCGCAACCTGCCAGACTGCAGGACTGCTCCCCAGGGCTTGCCATGGAAACATATCCCCAAGCAACAGCCACAACGCTGCCAGTAGGGACTACCCCTGACATAGCCTGTCTGCTGGAACAGGACAACCACCCGGAACCCCGGCATGCCCCGCGTGCTGGTGCAAGGGACAGACGGGCACGAGCAGCAGGTGTGGAGAGTGGCTGGTGGTGGTCGGTCCCTTGTACGCTCCCCGAGTGTCAGGGCTGAGGGACAATGCTGGCCCCAGGATGGCAGGCATTGGACACACAACACATCCCCAGGGACGCCCACTCCCGCCTTACCCAGGCTGAGCTGTGCGGCGAGCTCCCCTTGGGAAGCAGCAGCTTGACAATCTCCAGGTTGTTGTGGTGCACAGCCACGTGCAGTGGGGTCAGGCCATTCTGGGGAGGGGGAGAGGGCACAGATAGGTGAGACGGAGCCTCTCCCTGTACCACACCACTCCTCCCACGGCCACAGGAGCAGCACTCACCTTCCCTGCTGCATTGGGGTGAGCATCATGTGCCAGCAGCAGCTCTGCCACATTCACCTTCCCGTACTTGGCTGCAACGTGGAGAGGGGTAAATCCTTTCTGAGGAGAAAGGCAGCCCATCACAGGGTGTACAAGGAGGAGGAGGAGAGCACTGGTGCTTGCTGTGCCACAGGAGGAGGCTGCCCCTCCTGTGACTGGGACACTGTGCCACCAGCCTGCCCAGCTGTGGCCCAGCCATGTCACTCCTTCAGCGGCAGTGACCACAGCAGCCCACCTTGGTCATGCAGGTCTGTGAGGCCCCCTTCTCCAGCAGGGCCATGGCCGTGTCCACGTGCCCCTCTCTGGCAGTGATGTGCAGGGGCGTGTGCCCTGCTGTTGTGGCCAGGTTGGGGTTGGCATTGTTCTCCAGCAGAAGTCTGACCATGCCAGTATGGCCAATGCGCGCAGCACAGTGCAGAGGAGTCTGGTCATCCTGCAAGGGAGGCAGAGAAGCTGTTGTGGCAGATCTGGACCAGAGCCTTGCTTGCCTTGCTGAAGGGGTCCTGGTCCTGCTCCTGCTGTTGCACAGCCCCTGGCAGGCTGAGCTCTGGGCAGGCGAGAGCGAAGAAACCAGCACCGGCTGTTCCCTGAGCTGGACTATCACACAGGTTCTCTGTACCTACCTTGGCCTTGGCATTGGCTTTGGCTTTGTTCTGCAGCAGGTACTTTGCCACATCCACGTGCCCAGCTCTGGCTGCCATGTGTAGGGGCGTCTCCACTTTCTGCACCAAGGACAGGATAAAGTGGTGAAGCCGTAGGAGGGGGTACGCCTTCCTGCAGTCTTTCCTCTGGTCTGAGCACAGGAGAGCAGTGCCCACAACCTTTTCTGGCCCCTCCCGGTTCCTCCTGCCAGCACAAAGTCGGGGGCACCAGGGCTTGCTCAGGAGAGCAGAGAGAGCAGGACTCCAGCAATCCCCACCTCCTGCTGCACCCCGCCATGCTGAGTTCCCACAGCCCCAGCCAGGGTGGGACTCACCACATTGGACACATTAGGAGATGCTCCACGCTGCAGCAGGGTCTTGACAATGGGCAGGTGCCCCATGAAGGCGGCCACATGCAGGGGGGTCAGGCCAGACTGTGGAGAGAAAGGGACCAGGAGCCAAGACGGGGGCTGGCGGCCTTGCCGACATCTCTTCCTGCTCCCTCCTCCCCCTCCCTGGGGCACGCTCCAGCACAGGGGCAAACTCTGGGTCCACAGCCTGGCCCCAGCAGCCTGGAGGGCGAGCCGAGGGGAACACGGAGAGCTGCCGCCTGCCCTGCCGTCCCCCTGCCCTGTAGGGAGCAGGCTGTGGGGAGATGCTGCCAGGCTCAACAGGTCCTGAGCTGCAAAGAGCTCTAAGCCACAATGACGAAAGTGCCTGGGGACCAGCAGAGGCAACAGGGCCATCACCCCCTGCAGCACTGCCTGCTCTGCACAGGCACCAGCAAGACAGCTGGGGCTGGGCTGCGGCCCACCTACCTCCGTGACGGCATCGATGGAGGCACCTGTCTTCAGCAGCAGCTCCATCACCCGGATGTGGTTCTTCTTGCAGGCGATATGGAGGGGTGTGAAGCCATTCTGCAGATGGACAGTCATTTGCAAGAATGCTCTCCCGCTCCCCCGCCCCAGCCCTGCCTGCCCCTCCTCACTCACCAGGGCTCGGGAGTTGGGCTTGGCCCCCTTCTCCACCAGCAGCTTGGCCACTCGGTGGTGCCCGCAGTGCGCGGCCACGTGCAGTGGTGTTAGGTGGTCCAGGGTGATGTCATCGATCTCGGCGCTGTACTGCAGGAGCAGGCGCACGCAGTCCAGGTGGTCGCCCTGCGCTGCCATGTGGATCGGCGACAAGCCATTCTGCGACCGCGGAGCGAGGCCTCAGGGCTGGGCCAGGAGAGTGACCGGGCATCCCACCCAGCCCCTGCCTCGCTCCCCTGGCCACAGCTCTGGGGCAGAAGAGATGGCACGTTCCCCAGGGTGCTACCAGAGAGGAGCACCGAAATCCCTCTCCGAGACTTACAGGGGAGCAATGCTGAGCAGAGGGCAGGGCCTGAAGAGCTGCTGCCATGGGGCGGGCTGTCCCTAGGCCATACCCTTCTCAGGGCTGGTCCCTTTGAAGCACGCAGCCCTCAGGCAAAGGGCTTCAGCTAGGGCCAAGGAGGAGGTCAGGAAGCTCCTTACCCCTTGGCAGGCCAAAAACTCAGCCCCAGCCCAGCCATGGGTGGCATCCAGCAGAGCTGGTGCACAGCTTGTTACCCCCCTGTGCTGCCCTGGGGCCTGACACCAAGCACAACCCCACAGAATCCCACGGGTACCTTGGTTTTGGCTTGAATGGGAGCCCCATGGTCCAGCAGGATCTCTGCAACTCGTACATGTCCATTCCGAGCTGCACAGTGGAGAGGGGTCAGCTCATCCTGGGGAGACAGAAGGGTTCAAGGGCTCAGCATGGGCAAGGAAGGGCAGGGCTCCCCTCAAGCAGGACGATAACAGGGACTTTGGACCGGTTTGCAAAATAAGGCAACACTGAGCCTGCCCTCAGCCCCCAGAGCACACCCACTGGAGCCATACAGCCTCCTCTCACCTCCACACGCACCAGCACAAAACCTGGTCCATCCCCCTAGTGCACCAGGGACCTTCCCTCACACACCCAGCAAGATGTTCACAGGGTATGCACTGGGCAGCGCAGCACGGCAGTGCTCCCTGGACGCAAGATGCTTGGGGAGGGAGATGGCCCGTGTACTTGCTGGAGATTCAGAAGCGGTCTCACCTTGGTCCTTGTCTCTATCTGGGCCCCGCGGTCCAGCAGCAGCCGTACCATGATGATGTTGCCCCGGCGGGAGGCTATGTGCAGGGGAGTGATCCCGTTCTGACAGAAGGAACGGCAGTCTGTTAGAGGGAGCAACCCCTTCTCTTTCCCCCGTGGGGCTGCAAGGAGGCATGGGGCAAACAAAGGACAGAGGGCAGGGGAGAGCTACATCCCTGCCCGAGGACAGCGCAGGGGAACAGTGTGTTTCACAGGACTGGGAGAGAGGGTGAGCACCTGCCTCTGCCTGCAGCTAAAAGGCTGTGGACAGAAGCTGCACAGATCTCGCAGGAAAGCACCAGCTCACGGATTTGGCTGCACCCATGGGACTGGAAGAGGCATGCCAACCACAGGGGCTATAAGCTCTGCCCTGCAGCAACAGCACCAGCTTTCCCTTAGCCTGGACACGAGGTTCCAAGAGCTTCCAGGGATGCACGGCTGCATCCGACAGAGGGGAGACATAGTAGAAAAGGCCCACGCTCGTTATTAATGGCAGCTCCCCAGACATGCATCGGTGTGCTACCTTCTGCATGGTCCCACCTCACCAGCGTACCCTGGCAGCTGCGGCTGCACCTACACGGAAAGGAGGCACAGCATCCTCCTCTGGTGCTGGAGCTGTACCAGTCCCAGCAGTCTTCCCACTTTGCACTCACCTGGGGTGTGAAGTTGACACTGGCTCCACGGTTCAGCAGTAACTGGGCCACACTGAGATTCTCGTAGTGGGCTGCAATGTGCAAGGGAGTAAATCCAGTCTAGGGGAAAGAAGGAGGGATCAGCCCAGCCAGACACATGCTCCCTGCTGAAAGGATGGATAAGTACAGCGTACCAAGCTGCTGTTCTCGCTGGGGATGCGGGAAAGCTCCCAGAGACAGGATGGGAAAGCCACACACCTTGGAGAGGACATCAGCGTTGGGGTCATTCTGCAGCAGCACAGCAGCTGTGCGAGTGTCATCGTTGCGGGCTGCAATGTGCAGGGCAGGCAGGCGGACCTTACCCTTTGTCCCATAGTTGATAAGGTGAGCAACCACATTCTCATGCCCTTGCTGCAGAGCCACAGCTAGTGGCGTGAAGCCATCCTGCCAAGAAGAGGTAGGTGAGAGGGGGAGAGCCAAGGAGCCACAGCAGCGCCTGGCACATCCAACAGCAGCCCCAACAAGCAGGGCCCTAGGGTCCTCCCCAAGGATCTCACCTCTGTGGCTACATTCTGGTTGGCTCCATTTTCCAGCAAGAACTTGACAACTTCCAGGTGGTTCTCCTGCGCTGCCATGTAGAGGGGTGTGAAGCCTTTCTGCAAACACAAGGCCATGCACATCAACACAACTCTTCCTCAAGCTCCTTGCAGACCTACACCCCGTCAACACCCACACCCCCAGCTCACTGAACTGGGGCAAAAACATACGCAGTGTGGGTGGGAAAAAGGAAAAAACTGGCAACGATGGAGCAATCACAGAGAGCTGGAGCCCAAGGCTCCCCACATCCAGAAAGAACCAGGGGATGCTTCACAACAACAGTCAACCCAGGAGACACTGCCTTCCACTCACTACCACTACTCTCCCTTGCTTCAGGAATGTTTCTCCCATAAGGCAAAAGCTGAAGAGCTTGCAGCCCCACCAGGCCCAAGAAAGAGAGAAGAAAGGAGGGACAGCGTGTAGAGCTATAGGGGTTGCTGGAGACCTCATGGCTGTGCCAGGGAGGCATCGGCCATGAGTCCTCCCAGGACGAGTTCGACGTGCTCGCGTGTGCTGCCAGGGCCTCCCTCAGCAGAGAGATCATGCTGGTCTCCCCATATCCCTTAAGATTCCCTCCCCACCACTCACACACTCGTCTTCTTTCAGGAGTCTGGCAGAGCAGTCCTTGCCCCTGAACAGGACTAGAGAGAAACTGTAAAGGGCTGCTGAAGTGCCCATGCTGGGCACAGTTCCCACCATGAGGACACCACCATCATGCACGCTGGGTGCTTTTCCCACCCCAGCCCAGGTCACTCTACCTGTGACTGTGCATTGACGTTGGCCCCGTAGTTCACCAGTTCCCGGACCACGTCCTCTTGTCCAGCCAGGGCAGCAATGTGCAGGGCTGTGTTTCCCTTCTGAAAGACACCACAGGGCAGCGCTCAGGGGCTGGAGCAGCCCAGGATGCCGGGGAAAGACGGGCCTGATGTGTGCTAACAAACATGCAAACAGAGCAGCAGGCCAGGGGAAGCCTGTGGGGCCATGCAGCCCTTGCTCCATGCCCCATCCCTGCTATACACCAGGCAGCTACCCTTCACATTTGCTGGCCGGGAAAGACAGTGATTTCATCTTTCCTGTGAAGTTACTGGCAGCAAAAGCTGTATGCATTGTCAGGCTCTGTGTACCTCCAGCACAGAGAGACGAGGAGGGGAGGGAGGACGGAGGAGCTGAGCTGAGCTGGCAGCCTTCAGGCAAAACTGCAGTGTGCACCCTGGTAGCCAAGGCATCCCCGCAGAGCTAAGGGATGATAAGCAGGCTGAAGAATGCAGACACAGGCTCTTCCAACTTGTGCCTTTGGGTGGTGTGGCAGAATGCCAGACTCTGCTCTGTGCCCCAAGCCCTGCCAGAGCACTGGGGAGGTGGCAAGCCAGGCCCCCTTCTGCTCTCGCAGCCCTTCAGAGGGTGCTGGAAGTTGCTCACTGGTCAGCCCTGCTTGCTTGCGCCACTGTCTCGCTTATCACCGAGCAAGAACCGCACCCCGCCGTGGTGATGCGAGGAGAGAATGATACGTTATTTACAGAGCCTCAGAGCTCTCCAGGCTTGCAACAACGGTACCAGGGCATTTCAGTGTTGCAGCACCCAGGTGCTGCCCTGGGGCAGCGAGGGCAGACCTGAGCTGGCAGCCAGTGCTGGGAGGAGATGTGAGTACAGACAGCACTAGCACATGTTGTGGCTTCTGTTACCCCCCTCTTGAGCTCACAGTGGCCCCCATGGTCCCCACGGAGGAGAGGCATGGGTGGAGAGGAACCTCCCACCCACCTGGAGGTGCCCAGCATGGCTCTGACTGTGCTGAAACCAGAGCCTAGCGCCCCGGTCCCAGCCCAGCAGCACTGCCACCAGCACAGCCTTTCCAGGGGCTGAAACCAAACGACGTGATTCACTGCTCAGCTACTGCCAGTGCGTCTGGCAGCAATGGCAGGGTGCCGAGTCATGACTAATGTGACCAGACTCCGTTGTCCTCACCTTGGTCGTTGTCTCCAAAACGATCTCCTTGTGCAGCAGCTCCACCACCATTTTCACATGGCCCTCCTTGGAGGCCAGGTGCAAGGCGTTCAGCCCGTTCTGGAGGGAGCAAAGGTGGGAGAAGGGCATTAGTCACCTGCTGGGGCTGGGGCTCTCCCAGGAACCCCCTACTCTGACCTTCTGTGAAGGCACAACTGTGGGTGCTTGGCCCATGCTGGAGAAAGTCCAGGCTGGTGGGAGCAGGAGCTGTTGCCTTGCCCTCGAGCCCTGCACTGGCATCCAGCCGGACAGCCATGGTTAGCTCCATGCTGCCAGGGCAACCTCACGCAGCTGAATCCATCAGCAAAACATGCAGCCCCCGTAGGTGATTTCCTGCGGACAGGCGGCACCACAGCTCAGTGTGTGCGCTTTTGGTGCCACAGGCACTGTTTCAGTCCTCCCTTCTCATGACACATCCCTGATGTCAACTCCTGTCTTTGCTCAAGTGTCTTTCCTTGAGGTGCCCCTCCCTGCCATCACCTGCCTGCAGTCAGGCTTTTCGAACCTAAAGCACACAGCTGACCTTTGTGTATGGCCCAGAGTGAGGATGCACCAGAGCTGCTGTGTAAGTGCACATACAAACCTTAAATTTTAACGCAGACAGAAGTGCAGTGAGAAGGCCTGCCTGGGACAATGATTTTACCAAGCAGCAGCCAAATTCAATTCACAACAGTTCAGGAGCTTCCAGTCCAGCAGCTCGCTTCTTCCTGGCTTTGCAGACTGCCTACCAACAGCCCTGTCCTGCAGCTCAAGCTCAGCAGAGGGTGGCTTTGCTCCCTCAGAGTTTAGCTGCAGCAAAGGGTGCAGAGAAAGTGTTGGCTGTGCCAGTACTAAGCTCTACCAGTTCCAGGAAGCTCCCAGACAGTGGAAGTGACTTCTCAGGAACACATCTCTGTGTGTGCCCCAGTTTAGCTCACCTTTTTCCTACACATGGAACCTGAGCACTAGGAGCAAAGGGCTGGCCAGTGCCCTTTTAGCATCCCTGGGCTGTCAGAAGGAGGTGTCAGGCCAGTCAGCACCCTAGAGGCTGCTGCTCCATTATTTCTGACACCCTCTTCCACTTCCGAGATGTGAACAAAAGGGCTGGTACATTTGCTGGCAAAGAGGTTAAATACTTGCAGGCAATTTCAGATGTCACTTTTTCCCCATAAGGCAAAATTCCCTTGTCCCTCACTTCTCCCGGGTGGATGCACTGTTTACTCACCCCTACGCAATGCTGTGACGTGGCAGAGAGACGCCAGCTCTCTGGGAGCACACAGTCCTGCCCGAGCACTCCACCTCCCAACCATCTGTTTCAGCTCCTGTAGAGTACTGGAAGGTCACTTCACAGAATTGCTTCGTCCCCACCTGAATACAGGTAGGGGAGCAGAAAATGCCCAGGGAGGCTCCAGTTCCAGCCCTCAACACTCCGGTTAAACTTAGAACAGCTTCAAGAGTGTTATCGTACTGGAACAAGGTTTTCCAACCCTTCTCACTCAAAGTACCAACTATCCAGGATCGTAGTTGAAGAGCCACAGATTCTTTTGCTCAACTCTGATTACAGCACAAAGAGCAAAAACCTAAAAATCCACTGGCTTCCTCAGCACACCAACTCCAAAGTCCCCTAGAGCCTCAAGCACAAAAGTCCTGCTTCCAAGGGAAAATGAAGTGGCAACGCTGCAACACCCACAGAACAGACCCACCGAAAGGAAACGCTCCCCTGTCAGGCTTGGGTACACTGAGCTGGTCAAACCGAGCTTCTTTGACTAAGACACACCTATGCAACCCCATACAGATGGTCACTGACACTCTTAACCTTCGTGAGCTCACAAGTTGGATATGTGGCCACGCGCACACACTTTTTCTCGGTTACACTCACGCAACAAGCACCTGGAGTGCAAGACCACAGATGCTCGGTTGCTCTCCTCAGCACATATGCCCTTTTACGCAAGGGATTCATAAATAACCTTTTGAATGCTGAAAACCAGCGAGGAATCATTATTCTCCAGCCTTACAGCAATACGCACAATGTTTGCAGAAAACTGTTTCCCAGCGGCCCTTCGATATGTCTGCTCCAGGAACAATGCAGGCTGTTTTGCACATTTGCTTTGCCTTGACAGCTCATCTGACCCAAAACCGCCACAGGATGCGCTTAATTTGAAAGGTGCTGTATTCCCCTCACTAAGTGCTGCAAACGCTTCCCAGAAACCCTAGTCGCTGGCTGTCAATGTGACAAACCCAGCCCTCCAGAAAAACACAAAAGGCGGGACTTTGCAATTAGCCTCTACCAAAGCAGGGCCCTGCCCTGGACCGCCTGTCAGGACTGTGACTGGCCACCGCAACAGAGACTATCTCCTGGCTCCCATGTGCTAGCACAGTGCTCTTCTCTGCTGGTGAGGGTCCTGGCAGCAAGGTGCATTCATCCTCAGGCCTCCAGCTCCTCGTGGGCGAGATGGGAGCATGCAGGAATTCAAAACACGAGAGAGGTGGACGATGGAAGACACTGATGCAGATGGCAGCAATGAAGGGGATGAAATCAGCAGGATGAAGATCAGATGGCATGTCAAGGTCTCTGCACTTGAGTAAGAATACAGGGCCTGTGGGATAGGTCTGACCACATATATCCCTCTTTATTCTATACAGGACATGTGAGGTTGGACCTTTCCCACAGGTCTGATATTCCTCAGAAGGAAACCCCAAAGTGCCATCTAACCCCAGGGAGATGGCAGGAACCAGTGCAAAGACGCCACTGAAAGAAGTGCCTCATACTGTCGTAGCCGCGTGCTCCCCGTCAAGGTTTTAAATCCCCTCACCAGCACCAGAAATCTGTCTGGAAACAGGACTCGCAGCCCGTCAGTGGAGACAGCTGATGACTGACCGCCTCCCTGGGTGAGGAAGAAGTTCAAAGCCATTGTCTTTAGCTTGTGGCTGGGTCTCCCTGTTTTAATTCTTTGCAAAGCCCTCTCCAGAACCACATATTCCTCTGCACTAGAGCAGTACAGAAGTAGTGGATGTAGAAATCCTCCCTCTGCTTTTAGGCTTGTCATCAGAAATGAGTGAACATCCATGACACCCTCTGCTTGTGGAGTCTCCCATCTCAGAAGGCATGGGCCAGCATGGCCAAACACAGCCCCCACCTACTTTTGCCCCTCTCCTCCAGACACCCACACAGAAACTGGCAGGAGGAAATTCTCCGAGCCACTTGCGAACAGGCAAAGTAAGATGATTTTCCCTGCCAGGCTCTGCTCCAGCCTCTGCACACACAGGGCATACACGAACGTGCCACATACGGGAGCATCCCCAGTCCTTCCTGGAGAGGAGAGCAGCACAGACTGCAGCAGCAGGATCTCCCTGCTCCTTGTGACTTGCTTTCCCAGATGTCTGTAAGGGAGCAGTGGGTGCATTGAACACCCATTTGTCTCTGCTCACTTGTAGCTAAGCATTTGGAAGCAGGAGCAGCGTGACTGCTTCCAGCAACTGGCCTGCTGCTGTGGCTCAACTACAGCGGCCTCTGCTCCCCCAAGAGAGACTAAAGGAACAGCAGTTGGGTTTAATGACTGGGCCAGATTCTGAAATGAAGCACAGCAACTTGGAAGATCCTGCTAGGTGCAAGCACACAATCTCCTCAGCGCTGAGTGCAAGCCACATCCTGCAGCCCAGCGCTAAGAGCGTGCCACACGGCCTCTCCTCTTTTCAAACCCTGTACATCTCCAAAATGGTTATGGGATCAGAGCGTCTAAGCCACCAACAGGACCTCACAGAAAAGCTCATCTTCAAATGACTCTGAGATTGAAAATTTTCGACCTCTTCTCCCTACAAGACCCCTCTGATCTAAATCCCACACAGCCCCAGGATAGAAGTCTTTGAGAGTATCTGGATGCTAATTATGAACTAATAATCCAGATAATACAGTGATAAACAAAATGAGCATCTCCTGAGCTTTCCCCAAACCTCATCTAGTGTCCCAGAGAGGAGAAGGCAAGCTGCAGTGTGCCCCAGGGGCCTGCAGAAGCCCAGCATCGCTGTACGGTACCATCAGTCAGAAAAGAAAAGGAGACAACGACTTTTCCTGGGGGAGCCTGTCTGCAGTAACTGCACTGGCCACTGCAGTGCACAAATCAGTAGGTCTGAACTACGCTTGGTTTGGGGACTTGATACTGAACCAGGTGAACATACATTTCTGCTACCTGCTGAGTCAGCCTCCCCAGCACCACTACTGCTCTGGAAAGCAGCGAACAGTGCAGCCTGTCTGTCC
>JAVKLA010000049.1:14307800-14334387 GCA_034782735.1 Sagittarius serpentarius | reverse complement strand
CCCCTGAGTCTCTCCCTACAACACCTACCCCAATTCAGGCTGAGCCACTTGCATTTGGCAGCTACACAGGTACAAAATGTTCCGTAGATAACGTGCGAACAATTCCTCTGTGCCTGAAGCTCTCCTTTCCTGGGGCAGACATGTCTCTGCTCTGGGCTACGAGGGGCTCCGCCTGCCCAACACCTCCCAAGCCACCAAGACTGGCATTTTGCAAACATCCCCTGCTTGCGTTAAGCTGCAGCTTCTGGGAATCTGAAAGCCTGAGCATTGCAGGCAAAGGGAATATCCCCAGGTGTGATTCCTGTGATGTCCCAGCCACTGTGCTACACTTTTCACAGCTATCTGCTCTGCCCTCTGACAAGCAGCTGAGCCCCTTCCAGCTGCCCCAGTTGCTTGTCACCCTAAAGGAACCTCAGATCTCCTTCTCCGCTTATCTGTTAATTCCCTTTGCTATGCTCCAGCCAGCACTGCCAGGCTCCCCAGATCTTTATAGCTATTGCTGCCCTCCCTGCCCCAAGGACAACTGGTCCAGATCTGCCTTCTGGTCAGCCATTTTCCTCCCCTGTTTCCACCCAGCTCAGCTGTGGAAGCCTGCCCTGCAAGGGACCACTCTCATGCTGCAGTCCGCCCTGCGTGGCCTCTCCCCTGAGCTCAATTCTGGTTAGGAGCTCCTGTGCCAGCTGCCTGGCACAGGCGGGGACGAGGGGCTGTAGGTTGCCTGGAGCCTGGCGGGGGGGTGAGAGGAGGATGGGGCCTGCCAGGATGCTCAACTCTGCACCCCAGGGATTCCCCCCTCCGCACTGGCAGTCTGGCTCCATTATCTGCCAGGGTGGTGTGCCCCTACCCCTCAGCTGGGCAAGCCGCAGCTCTGGAGATACGTGCCTGGAAGCTGCACAGTGCCTTTGCAGAGCAGATCATCCCCAGGAAACCCCCTCCGCACAGCAAAGCTGCCATTGCACTCCACCTAACACAGCAGCTCTTCTGTCTCATCCCCAGATGCTTCATGAGCAGCCAGGCACACTGGGCACGGGAGTGGTGTGGGGTCAGGACAGGCAGCCTCTCCCACAAAGTTTTTCACCTTCCTCTGCCAGGCAATTTATTACCAGCCAACTTACACTCTGCTCCATGGCAGGTAGGACTGTGGGATCAGGGCCGGTGCTCCCAACCATCAGCTACGCAGAGCAGGGCAAGCGAGCAGCCCTTGGGAACCTCCCTGCCTCCCTCCCGTGGGAGCAGCGTAAGGAAGGGGTGCAGTGACTGACACTGGGCCTGGGGGAGCCACCGCATGGCACGTTTTCACATGAACTAGAAACCGTACCAGAAGCCCCGGGGGTTTCACCTACCTGGTTACAGGTGTTAATATCTACCCCGTTCCTGAGGTGATCCAAGGCTTTGTCCAGATTCCCGGATCTTGCAGCTCTCAGGAAACTGGTTGCAGCATCGGCCTTGGGGAAAAAAAGAAAAAGCACGAGACTCAGTATCCCCCTGTTCTTCCCCATCATCAGCACAGGGCCAGCTCTTCACTCGGTTGCAGAGAACACGACTACAGAGACCAGGCAGAAAAGACAGAGGCTGGGCAGGTCAAGGTGGCAACTGCTGGGACAGACAGAGGTGCCCCAAATCAGACAGGAAGAAGCAGGGCTGGGACCTGGATGTAGAGCGAAGAGCATCCGGATGACAGGGGGGCAGGAGAGTCAAGCGAGGTCTGCAGCTCGTCCCAGCACTGTGGCCGGGGTAGGGAGGCAGCTCTAAGGGGACTCCGGCAACCATGGCAGCCTCCCTTGGCCCAGGAAACACCTCCATGTCCTGGCTGAGAGACTGCAGCGATGGACAAGGCCTAGACTGCAGCTGTGGTGAGCCCACCCTTGCTGTCCTCCAGAAACTGCTGGGTAGCCACGGCGGTGAGTTTGAGCACCGGCACCAGGGACAAGGACCCCGGCCGAGCACCCCGCAGCCAGGGACATCGCAACTCTCTTTTCCAACAGAAACAAGGCAGTGCCTCCTTGCCCCACTAAAACACAGCCACCCCAGGCAAGGCACAGCAATACTTCAAGCAACGCTATTTAGCAGTGTAAGGCAGCAAATGAAGACCATGGGATGGCTCACCAGAAGCTGGAGAACAAAAGGGTGGAAAGGCAGTGCTGTGGCTCTGTGAGGCTGGGACCTTGGACCAGTAACTACGAGCTGGTGCTGGCCTGCTAAGTCCAGCCCAAAGGGCTCTCCGCAGCAAAAAGCCATGAGACATCCATGGCAAGGGTGCAGGACACACTCCTCGGCCTTCAGCTCCAACAGAAAATCAGAACCCCTCCTCTACCACTCACACTGGGGCCCACCAAGGGACCTCCTGTGCTATGAGAGCTTATACCCTGCCATCCCAGGCCATCCGGTAGCACCCACAGCCTGGCTGCGGAGGAGCACCTAGGATTAGGAAGCTGCTGGACAGGAGCTGGAAGCAGCACGGCCACAGAGGACAGCACTGGAGGCAGACCTAGACAGGATGATGTACCACATGGGTTCAGGGCTCCTCTCTTCCCTTCTCTTTGCAGCCTCAGTCATTCAAATTTGGACTTTGGAGCAGCACAATTCGGCTGCCTTCTGCTCTCCTCCATCTGCCTCCCCCAGCCCATACTTTCTGCCTGACCCTCCTACCCCAGAGAAACATAGCCATGTCCTGGGCCCACCGCCCTGCTACCCCCTGCAGAAGGAAGGCCCACAGACAGGGTGTCCTGGCCCCCAGGGAGCCGGTCACGTCCTGCAGACGTCAGCCCAGGCTGCCGCAGCAGTGGCCAGGTGCCATGGCCCCTTCTTGGGCAGCCCACAGGCTCAGGCGGACAGGTGGTGGAGGGCAGCACCACCGTGCCCTGTCCGGGTGTGCAGCCTCCGCGTGCGGGGGGAACACGTGCTGATTGCACGACCTCCTGTGCCAGCTGGCTCCACTTGCTACCACCTCAGCAGAGAGCCCTGCCAATCAGGAAAGAGCCCCCAGATTCACAGCAGAGCTGCCGGCTTTGTGGAGGGCTGTGAGCACCGAGGAGACACAACGTGGCACCTCAGTGCTCTGCTCGTACAGGATGATCTACTGTAAGAGGCAGAAGGCAGCACCGGCGCTGTGCTTAGAAGTACACGCTTGTGCTCTGAGCCCTGCGTGCTGTCTGGGGTCTGGCAAGCAAACACTGACAGCTCCAAGCAACAGGTTGAACGCAAAGAGCTCTTCCAACTCCAGACCCTGCTAGGAGCCTCTGCATCTCAGGTCAGGATCAATGACAGGGCAGCACCTCAGCTATGCTGCCAGCATGCCAGCCACAGCACAGACCTTCGACAGCAAACCCCTTGGAAAGTCAAAGCACAGCTCAGCCAGGCTCTCCCACCCATGGGACACACATGGAGCTGTGAAGATTAAAATGGTAACACTCTACAGGCTCCAGCAGCAAAGGGGCTCCTGAAGCCCCAGCACGCCCAGCAGCAGAGACTACAGGCAGAAAGCAAGCAGAAAAGCAAAGCGGAGGTCTCTGTGGGCACAAAGGAGAAGTGCATTGTATACTCACAGCCACGTCTGGACCGGACCTGCCCTTTCGTGCTGCCATAGTCCAGCACTTCAGCTGAAACCTGAGCCTGGTGTTCCCTCCTTGGTTATCTACTCCCCAGCTTTGAGAGAGCCAGTAAGTTACATTGCATTCTATCTAAAAATACAGGCTCCTTCCTCGCTCCAACACAGACCCTGAAGGGATTGCCAGCCGCTAATGGAATTTGTTCATTTTCTCTCCATTATTGTGTCAGACGGGATATTTAATACCAAGCCGCCTCCGGAGAGCGGAAGACTGCTGCCAAGTACCGGGAGTGGGTCAGAGCTGCAGGTACCACCTTAGGAACGGCAGAGAAAGAGCAGCCCCACAGACATGCCCAGGAGCCTGGCATTTCACAGGTAACACCTGCCACAGAGGAGAAGCGTCGCAGTTCCCTCCCGACTGTCTGGATGCTGGGGCCAGGGCCTTGGAGAATGTGCTGAGGCTTGAGTGCTTCAGAGGTACTGCCCTTCTGCTCCCCATGCTCAGCACGCACCTTTCAGAGATGCGTAGAGGGATGCGGGACATCAGACACCAGCAGTCAGACAACACATGCAGCCAGAGAAGAAGGGATAGCTCAGCTCAAACAGTAAAAGCAGAGTAAATAGATCTGCAGTCATATTGCCCTTCTGATGTCAGTGTGCATGTTGGGACTGCCTGCTGTCACTCAGAGGGCATTCGTTCACAACAGCTCGCTTTACTTTGGGGTGTCACAGAGATCAAGACACCACTAGATTAGCCAGGGAACCAAAGTATGCATTGGGTCACTGCCATCTCCTGAATTTCAGCAAAAGGGAGCAGTGACAGCAAGAAATGCAGAGACCCTACGGACACAAGGAGGTGAGCCTATCAAAAAGATAAACACACATCCCAGTCAGCACAACCCAGACACACACACACGTTGCACAGTTATCATCCCCTAATCGGCACAAAGCGTAGCGTGGGCATGCTGCATGCACCCCCCGGTATTTGTACACATACACGCATGCAGTCATTTGCTATCCATGTCCCCCAGGATATACAGCAACTGCTTCCAGATGCAGAGACTGCCTCTACTGGTTTTCCTTTCTTTGGAGTTTCTAGTGCGTCTTTCCATTCTCCTTCACCTTCCTAGCAATTTTCCAGGAAGGAGCTATTCCAGGGGAGAAAATAAACTGCTGCACTTGCCACTCCGTACCTCTTGCACTCTTACATGGCTACTAAATCCTACACACAGGTGTCATGCTCCACAGCCTTGTGGACATTCAAGATCTGAAGTGTCAGGAGGCTGCTGCCAGCAATTCCCTGAGGGAGAAGCCTCAGATCTGGACTTTGCAAAGTGCTCCAAGACCTTCTCAAGTAAAAAACGTAGGACAGCACATCGGACTGTGCTTCTGTTCTCCTCCCCTTTCTTTTCTTTCAGGAAAAAGCTCCCCTTGTCTGCTGACAATCTAAATCTTTCCCCTTCCCTCTCCTGGGCCTGATTAGTGGCTTCCTCTGTTCCTAGTCACAGCTTCCTTCCTGCTCTCACAGCTTTGCCCCACAAAGCATTACACTGGATCAGCCGCTGGATGAATGTCCCAGCTCCTTCACCCCAACATGAGAAGCCTGGACCTGACCAAGCCCATTGCAGTGTAGCCGTGGCTAAGACAATAAGCAAAGGGGAAATTCTGCCAAACCAGAGGCTCAGGCTGGATTTCCAGGGCTGCAGTCAGACGTTCAGTAATCCTGCTCTGTCTTCTGGCTGTGGTCGGAGTCCTGCTCTAATCTCTTCTGGCAGTGCCTTGCTCTCACTCCCACCCGGGGAGGAGCTCCCACCAGCTGCACGTGCACATTACTGATAAAGGAAGGGAGGGTCTCAACATTGCCTCTTTCTGTGAAAGGTGGCCACATTTGCCAGGAGCCCACTCTGTACAAGCTGCTAAATGCTGCAAGTAGATGATTTCCAAGTGCAAATGAGTTCAGGGACTTGTGCTATCTCACAGTGTTTTCTGGGACACAAAGACAGGCAAGAAGCAAGTCACCACTCTGTTCCAGACTGGCAAAAGGAACACGCGCATCCTGCTACGCTGCCCTCTTTACCCTATCTGCCCACTTGTCTTACCTGCAGGTCTTATGCTGGAGCGATAAGGCAGCCTGAGCAGGGACTGCAACTCCATCATTGTTTATACAGCACTGGACATGAGGAAGGGCTGAGCTGGCTCCTCGCTGAGGATCTCCAGGGGAGGTGGGACCCCTTCACTGCAAGGATGCACACACCGGTCTGTGGGACTGCCTGGGAACATGTCCTGCTACGGACCGGGGCCAAAGGTGCCATAAGAACGGGACTGGGTGCCCTTTCCAACAAGTCTCTGGCTCCAGCAGTCCCCGGAGAGCAGCCCTGCCGGTGTCACGCAACCAGCGGGCCACAGTACAGGCAGGTGAGGGGCAGCACACCCAGCCAGAGGCTGCTAGTGTTCACTAGACCTTCTCACTGCCTGCAGAAACAAAGTGCTTTGATGCTTGAAACCAGCTGGTTCCCTGCTCTGTTGGAAGAGCTGCAAGGACTAGTTACAGAAAGGGAAGAGTGGGGCAGCTTGCGGTCACTGTGAGGTTTTTTTTAAATGGGCTATATTTTCTTCACTCTCTACCCAGAGGTATTGCACAGCCAGAGCTGTCCTGCAGTTGAAACGTGCAGTGCTACAGGGAATTCCGAGAGTCTCAATTCTCAGTCACATCATTCCCTGGTCTCTGCCATGTATCTTCAGAGTCTCTGGTCTCACTGAAGAACAGTGCTGCCCTTACACCAAAGGAATTGCAATGCAGACTTTCAAGTAACAAATTACTTCCGATGCCTTGGGGAGCAAAATGCTTTCTGCCAAACGGCAGTCAGACCCATTGGCCAGGAAGTTTGGGTCTGCTCTGCTGCCGAGCCACACGGCTGACGCCTGCGTTGGAAGAGAAGGAATCTGGCTGTGTGGCGGTTTTGCCTTAGTCCCCGCATGCCAGAGGCAGAAGGATGCAGACCAGGCCCATGCACACCTTCCTAGGGGCAGGCACCCTCCTGCCAGCTGTGGCACTCAGACAGTTTTGTTTCTTCCAGGCCTGGCTACTGGAAAACATTGCCAGTGAGGAGCAGCAGGCTTTGCTACATTAAAAGCTTCCTATGGCTGCTCTATAGCAAAAATCTTGAAAGCAGTTACACCACTACACAGCTTTCTTGCTGTCTCATGACTTTTGCCACTAATGATAACTCTGCATCTTCAAACTCTTCTGTCTCTTTTGTATTCTTTGGAAGCCATGTGCTCCTTCCAGCAAGGAGCTTAGCACCTCCTGCTCTGCACACTGCAGGCATCTGTTTGCAGCTCCATTGTTCTAACACTCTCTTGAAACCCCTTATCGGGAGCAACGTGTCCCACCCTTTCTCTGGCAAACGTCAGGAGCAAAGGCAGCTGAGGCGTCTTGCAAACTGGGATGTGCAAACTGCGTGAACAGCAGAGAAACAGCAACGGGAGGGCCACAATCCCTTCTGAGCGTCATGTGCTGCTGCTGCTAAGGAGAAGGCACGGTTTTACCATTGGCCTACCTGGGGGAGGCAGCAGTGGCTTTCGGCCCTGCCAAGCAGACACACTTCCTCCTGTATGCGGCCAGTCTGCCAGTGAGCGGGGGGAAACAGAGCCAGACTGGCATGGGCTCATGGAGCAGAGGACAGAGGAGGTCCAGCAAGGAAACACCTGGCAGGCTGGGCAGCACACAATAACCCCAACGACCAAAGAGCCCCAGGACCAGCAGCGACGTGCAAACCTGAATCCTGGCACCAAAGCCACGTATTGCTACGGGTATCCTACATAGACAGTGTGGAAAGGTCCAACTCCCATCTAGGAGGTCGTCCAGTCACTTCCAGTTGCTAGTGCCAGCGTGCTGGAACCTAAGGTCAGCACTGCCAGCTGGGCAGGTAATGCAATAAACCTTGCAACAGCCCTTGACGTTTGCTTTGACATTTCATCGCTCGTGTGGGCTTGTGTCCAGTAGTGGACATGATCCTCACCTTTGAGGCATTATTTCCAGCAAAGACAGCAAAACCCTACGTCAGTGTAGTTGTTTACTTTTAAGCAATTGCCCAACCTAGGGATTTCTCTGGAGCTAGACCTCATTTGGACCTCCCTGCCTTGCAGACATCAAGTGCCCAGGTCTGCAGATGATAACCTGGATCCTTTCTCATCAGATGAGAAGAATATGTTAGTCCTGGAAACACACTAAAACAGCTGCTAAGATTAAGAGCAGTTAAAGATGGCACCTAAGGTCTCTCTAAGATGACCAGGGAAGATCAGGAAAATTGAATTGGAGATTCAACTCAAAATGCCCAGAAACAGAAACCACACTGTCCACCTTATAGGAACGTTCTCTCCTATCTGTAGTCACAGAAACTTGACGCTCTTGGTGGTCCCTGCAGTGGAAACAAAACCTACTGGCAGGTTTCTGCTGCCTGAGTAGAAGGCAGCATTCAGCAGACCACAGCGTCTCCAGAGAGGCCATAGTAGCAAAGCCTCAGGCAGGCAGCCAGCAGAGCACAGGGAATGGGCTACCAGTCACATACTGCAAACCCAGATGAAAGAGAAGAGCGAAAGCATGGGGAAAATTCATCAGCTAAAAGGATAAATCCATATGCCCAAATTCTATTCGCTCATCATCCTCACCCCTGCCCACATGATTTAAGACAGATAAATCTGTATGCCCAAGTTCTAGTCTCTAATCATCCTCGCCTCTGCCCACATGATTTAGAACAGGTCTGCAGATCTTAATATGAGACCTAAGATGAGAGTCAAGGCACGAGAAGTCGTATGTGGAAGGCACTTGCCAAGTGAGTTTGTTCTCATTTCATGCATTAGCCTGAGTAAACCCTTCGTCCGTGCTCCTTTCTGCTGATAGCCCCAGGCCTCCCCAAGGCACATACCACAGAGGCCAATGGCTTATATGCCCAGCAGAGATCCCCAGACCAGAATGCAAGGGGGAGCCCAACCATCTTGCAGCAGGTGGGTTGGAGCATGCAGGAAATGAAAGAACTGCTCACGTTCCTGCGCAAGGGGCTGTTAGAGCTGGAAGAGAACTCTGCACAACTGGCAGAAGAGAAACCCCAAAGCAAAAGAAGGAGGGCCCCTGGCAGGTTTGTGGGAAGGGAGGCAACTTGTCAATTAGCGTTTTGAAAGCACTGAAGAGCAGGGAAGCTTCCAGCCACAGGCACCAGAGTGGCCCCTCCATCACGCACAATCCTCCATCACGCACAATCCTCCATCATTACATAATCGTGAGTAACTAGCTTTTGGAAAGCCCATTTTTATGCACTTTTAACAGGAGAGGTAGTTCTGGACTGTCACTGGTGTTGTGATTCAGGGCCAAGGTTAGCTCGGTCCCTGCTGAGCATATTCAGATACAGACAGCATCTGCATTGCCATTTGGCCCCCTCCTTCCCCCCTCACAGGTCCCCTTTGCTAACTGCTGAAGCTGGAACAGGTTCAGGACTGTGAGGAGGGTGGATATCAGAAGCAGCTTAATCTGCACTAGCCAAGGACTTGGGAGCTGCCCCTACACAGCAGACTGACCCTTCTGATAAGTATCCCCTGGTGCTATAGCCTACAGCTCTATGAACACTTGCCTCTGTCAGTTCCCACCTGCTACTAATGGATTTTCTAAGTAGTAGCATCAAGATCTGGTTCTGTCATTTGCAAACCATCACTTCCCCAGTGAAGCACAGTGCTGGGTCCAGCAGCAATGAGCGGAGAGAGGAACAGGGGCTGATCCAGAGGTCTGAACAGGGAGCTGGAAACCAGGACATTGTTCCTTTCACACAGAGCCAAAGCAAGGCAAGAATTAACACAGCTACTGCTCCTGCCAGCTGAGGCCACGCACACCCAGGGGAAAGCTGTCACTCTCCTTTGATGTTAGCAGGAGCCTCTGCTCTCTGCATATCCTGAAAAAGAAAACCTATTTTTACCTCACCAGAAAATGCACAGACTGTGACTGAAGACAATACATGAGAGCTTTTCGCTCAGGCACTACAGCTCTTCTAACAACATAACAGGGTTTACAGCTTCTGAGAGAGATGCAGCAGCACTGTAACTGCTTTTTATTTCCTACTTTCCTAATGCACATCCTTCCTTGGACCATGACATGGCTCAGGCAGGTGTATGCAGTGAACACTGGGGAGTTGAGAAGGCTCTAGCAGGTTGCCAGTACAAGGGGGAAAGCAGAGACGTGCTCTGAGCCTGCCTGATGCAAGCCAGGGACTAAGGCACAACTTGCAGACCAGCCTCCAGCCTGCCCTGGGCTCCGGGCAGTGCCCTTGCTCTCAGGAGACGCGCTGCAGTCCAGACCGTGCCTTCAGGGTCTGCCCCAGTGCCTTGTGGAGAAACTTCCTCCTCTTTCCTAGTGATGCTTATAAACTGCTCCTTATTTCTGCAGTCTGTTCTGACTCATTCTCTACCTCTGCTTCAGCAGGGCTAGTCCACACCCGCTTTGCCTGCCTGCACAAGCAAAAGCGCTGAGAAGGGGGCTTTCTCCTAGGATCTGCATGCTGTGAGGAGTCGCAGTACAGTCCCTGCGTCATGGCTGCAATAGATTTACTGCTAGCAGCGTTCAGCCAGGCTGGTCTGGCCAGCACGCAGGGTGCAGCCTCCGGAAGCCATGCAGGGAAGAAAGCATTGACAGGAAAGCACCTGAAGCACAGGCCTGGCAATCTATCTCTGCCAGCTGATCCCTGGTGAGGACATGCGAGCAAAGCCGTGGCAGCACAGCCACCTGCTCCTCAGAAGAGCTAGTGCAGCACCGTGCCTAGAAAGAAACGTCATCCTGTGCACCTGTCCCAGAGCTTCGGGCGGGTAAAATAAGAAAGATGGTAACACAGAAATCAACATTTACCATTACAATAGCGCAAAAAACCAACACTTGGGGGAACCTCCCTTCTGCCAACAAAGCAGTGGTGGGAAGGACGAGGTGAGTACAGCACCAGGGGGACCTAGCCATTCTGGATTCAACGCCAGGCTCTGCCAATGGCTTCCAGCATGACCTCAGGCAAGTTCCCAGCAACCTAAGAAAGGCAGCAAACCCTTCCTGCCATTCTATGGTCCATGTTGCTGCAATCTTTTGGGCACAAGGGCCGTTTTCTCTGGACCACACTTAAGTCCATGTTACTGGCCAGGATATACCTAAACTCCCGCGTGCAAACCAATACCCTGAGAATTGACCTGATTCCTCTCCCCCTAGTGCTGCCCAGCAAGCCCCTTACCATGCCCAAGTACTCACCCTCAAGTAATGCAGGCATGGCATCGCTGCAGGAGAAAGTCAGCTCACCCTGGACAGCCAGGGTCTGCAGCTCTGATCAGCCCACTTACACTGAATGCTGCAGCCAAACCAAGTGTGAGCAGCCAGTCTGGAAGAGGTTTATCAGCAGCAGGACTGCACCCTATCACCACTCACAGCTGCCTGCCTGCATGCAGGCACAACAGGGAGGCTCCTGCCTGGAGTCTGGAGATTACAGGTCCCCACGTCAGGGGCTTGGGGAGAGCTGCCAGGCTGGACATTAAGTGTTTAGTGTCACGCCTGAGGCATGCTTCATAAACATATCGTGTGCTGTAAACAGGGAGGAGCCCACGTGCGTGAACCCCACTCTTCAAACAGTACAAGGGAAGATGAAACGTCAGAAATACAAAGCAAAATGCAACAGCTCTGAGGCCAGAACCACACTGTCTCTTGGTTTGTGTGGCACAAAGCAGGCTGGGCCAGAGGCAGTTAGCAGAAGACCCCAGACTGTTCACTGGTCTCTGCAGACCCAAATGAAGGACACCGAGATGGAACTGAAGTGGCAAATGAGGTCTAGTGACCCTCTGTAGGGCCTGGAGCCTACTGCAGTATAACGAACGCGCCCCTTCCCCCCTTCTACCTGCACAGCAGACTCCTGCTCCAGCATCCCTTCAGGAGATCCTTGCTTGCAGCAAGAAGGCAAGGGGTCCACAGTGGTTGGTGCATGCCCTCTCTGAAAGACACGCAAGGGAGTCACACCAATTGTTCAAAGGAACAGACCTCCTGGACACCGCTCCCGTCCCACCCTCTCCTCGTGCTCAGGCTCAGGGTGACACACTGCAGAGCGATGCTCGCCTGGCACTCCTGGCTGGCAGGAGGCATCCTTCTGCTAGTGTTTTCGCTAACCCCATCTTGGATCCAGATGCTAAACTGGGGCCATCTTGACAAAGCACTGGGGGACTGCAGGGGAGATGCATGGCTTGGTTTCTATTTCTAGTTACCATTCACCTGGCCCTTTTCGGCAATTACAGGTTGAAGAAGGCCAAGGCACTGCCTCCTAGGCACTGGGGCCAAACCAGTGAATGCAAGGCCATGAGGTGACCACACCTGGAAAGGCCTGGGCAGCATACAGATAAATACGGCTTGTGACATTTGCGGCATCAGAGAAAACAAGAGCTCTGCCAGCTCTATCTCCCTAGGGAATTCCTATAAAACAGCCCAGCCCACCACTAGGAAAGCGTGTATCAGCTGAGAGGCAGGAAAAGTAGATCAAGAGAACCTGTTAGGGTGGAAAAATGCTTTGCATTACACAGAAATTGAGATTTTTATACTGAGCAAAGGCCACGTTGCAGCATTAGAGCAAAGCAGAGTCCTTACCTCAGTCTAAGGAAAACACCTTCCCCTTGTCCAGTGCAACTCGGCACTTCCCTGGAAGTCTGGGATCCCTCTGGTGTTTGAGCTATAATAGACTCCACCTCCAGTTCAGGTAGAGCTCAAATGTTAATTATCAAAAGGATGAGCACTGCAACTACTGCTGGCTGGCACACTACATCTGCTGTAAAAACTGTTGCTGCTTCGAACCTACAGAGCAACATCATCAGTATCTCAGATCCTGCTTCCCCCCCACCCCGCCCCGCATAACTGCATGTCATGAACGCAAATACAAGTCCTCTGCACCCTGAAGACAGGACCTTACCAGCCAGAGCTTATGAGCCCCCTCAAAGCTGCTGCCTCTGCATAACGCAAACTTTCTCCAGGTCCTGCAGCCACCAGGATACCATACACACTTGACAAAACCCTAGAAACAAGATCCGTGTCCTCCAATCCATTTGGGGTTACCTCTTACCACACCTCAGCGAAAAGCAGTGTAAAAGTGCCCATGAGATTGCTCCACCTGTTTGCTTAATGGGCGGCCCCCCAACTTCAATTGCAAGAGCTCTCTCCAGAAGAGACTAGGATTTGTGCAGCCTCTGGCACCAGTGAGCACGAGCAGTGGTGACTTTCACAAACCCATTACAGGCAAACTCAGGGTCAGGATAATCTCTGGGGAGGCAAACCCTTTGGCTGCAAGGGATGAGCAGTCTCAGACCGGCTCAGTCCTACAGATTTCTAGCAATGCAGTGATGCCACGTCCTCCCTGTGAGGGTGGGGAGGTGAGCCCTGCACAGTGCAGGAGGGGGCACGGTGCCCACCTTTTGGCTCCAGCCCAGGATTCCCTCGCGCACATCATACGCCCGCAGCACGGCTGAGGGAGGGAAACCCTGTGACTGTGGGCAGAGCAGGAAATAGCTGTGGTTACTGTGGGGTACTGTAATGGTAACCGCAGGGTGCTTTGGCACATGCCTACAGGCCACGTGGTGGGCGGCGAGAAGGAATTGCCCCGGGTCCCCACCACTGAGGCAGAGCCTCTCTGCAGCCGTGAGAAATAAGAAAAGTGCCTAAATTCAAGAGCCCCTGGCAGAGATGTTTGCAGGCCAGAGCTCCTCTGAGCGACAGAGAAACATTACCACCACGCATGGTCCTGGCAAGCCCGGCCAAGCCACGGAGCCTCTGCTCCCCCACTGAGACCTGGAGTTTCGCCTGCAAACAGCCCTCCAGCGACTTCTCCGTACCTCAGAGGAGGTGCCTGGAGGCAGCAAGAACTCAGGTCACTGAGGTACCCCGGCTATCGGCCACATCCACATGGGCCGGCAGGTGCTGGACTGTAGCAGACCCACGGATCAGGAGCTGAGGCAGATGGGCACATCACAGCGCACTAGGCACCTGTCTTGAGGGAACTGTATGGAGCTCACAGGGTTAACTCTACTATCAGTCACATTTCTATAGCTCTAGAAGTGAAGGCGATTCCAGAAGCATGAGTGAACAGGGTCCTGTGAGGTGGCAGGCACGTGCCTGCTTCCTCCCTTCCCTGAAGAAGGAGGAGAACAGAGCACTTCGTCTTGAAGTATGTAATACATTAATAACCGTTTCTTTCCTTGGCTGTTCGAGGAGCTGGTGCAGGCTCCATCTCTAAGGGAACCGGTCTCTTTGCTACATTACTTGCTGTCCCTTGTTAATCATATTTTTCTGAACACTTCCCACACAACCCTCTACTAGGTCTCATTCACTCATTACCACCTCACCGGAGGCATCTCTGAAGTTCCCCCTATCTAACTGCAGACAGGCGAGTTGCGTGTATCAGTGGTGAAAACTAATACTCTAGAGCAATTTTCTTTATTAGCAGTTTGTCACTGTTATCTTGCCTGTTATACATAATAGCAACATCTTTGACACAGGTCCCAGGTCCTGAGAAACCAACAGTATGGGCACAATCCTGTCTGAGGAATCAGAGCCTGGGAGAGCTTGAAAAATAACAAATACACAAATACAGCTCTAATAAACGACTAGCTCTTAATCCCAAGAGATCTTTCCATTTCCACAAAAACACCTCAAAAGACTAAGGTCTCAGGCAGTTCCTTAACGCTTGTTTCCAGACCCTGAACTGAGAATGGCTGGGTTGCTCATTCCCTAAGATTTTATACTCTGTCTTCTCCTTAGCGACATTTGAGCATATGAATGCCTCCTTAAAGGCCTCTGAGATTGTACAGGTCAGTGTCATGTTGCACCCACAAAAGCTAACAGAGTTAAACTGGAGCTCTACAAAGGGAAATTATTTACAATGAACACAACAGGAATACTCTCTACTAAAGAGCGAACTCAAGAGTCAGAGCGAATAACAGCTGTCAGCTCCCTCTTAGGCCACTGCGCACCCCCATGGGCTTCAGGGGATTTCTGCAAGCCAGGGTTCCAGTACTGTCTGAAGTGCTGTTCCCTGGATGCTATAGTATCTGTGCTACCCACAGAAAAATAATTTCTCCCTCTGCTGTCCCGAGATGGCTCCTGGGATGAGACTCAGCAGCCCTGGTGCCTCAGTGCCACTGCATTCCAGATTTACACCTGAGATAAACCCACTGAATTCCAGCAGCAACTGCCGACAGAGTTGGTAGGGTGGAGAGAAGCTCTCTGTCAGAAATTTAGAAGGAGGTCTCTAAAGAAAACTACTCCTTCAGCTACAAAGAGTTTTGTTTTTTTCAAGACAGAAAGTTCTGCCTCTGACCTTTGGAGAAACTCTTCAACTGCACTATGATGTAGCTGTGAAGGAACGCAAGGCTCCTTCCTCTGTGTTGTTATCTTCCATGTAACTAGAGAAGTGATCTCCCAGCACCATCACCAGATACTTCGCTGGCTGCCGCTAATCTGTCCTCAGCTGTTCTTTTCCTTTCATTTAAAGGAATGGGGAGTGTAGTGCATGCAGCAGAAAACCTTAAACACATTACCTTGGAGAAGAGTAAATAACTTCAACAGTGGGCTTCAATATTTTGAGGAAACTGCGTGTGCTTTTTGCTCAGCGAATGGAGTGCAGCCCTTCCTGCCTTCAGCAGTTTTGAGAAACGATGCCTGGACGGGTCCAGGGCTGAAGTCACTGAAGGAGAGCTGCTCCTCTCCAAGCGCTCACTGTGCCCTCCTGGTACAAGGACAAGGGTATGCTAGGGGTTCACCTTACTCCAGCATGTCCCCTTTCTGCTTACAGAGGAAATCACTCCCTGTGCTCCCGTCACCTGCTGAGGCTCCAAGGAGCAGCCAGGCTCCCTGGTTCCGGTCAACAAACTGTTATCTTAGGAAACGTGAATGCAGCTTTAAAGCTGAGTCAGCAACAGATGCTGAATAATTTACATCCTTAGCAATTCTGCTATTGCTGCCCAGCCATGGATAACAGAAGGTACTCAGATTCACGCAAGGAGAGAGCTGGGATGAAAAACAGTGCGACTGTCAGGCTGCTTCCTCCTGTTAGGAGAGAACAGCAGTGATGTAGGCATAAATAATCAGATAACAATGCTCTGCAGTGCTGAACTAGATACTGCTGCTCAGAGCAGGCAGTCCTCTGAGCACAGCAAGGCTGAAGCTTGCTTTCCTTTGGCATTTGTGGTTTTTGGCATGGTGATCCATAATTTCACAGGAAGTCCATAGGAGCTGCTGATGCTGCACCTCTCAGATGGCCTCAGCTTCTAAAGTGCTGGAATCATCAGCCATGAGCAACAGAGGAGGCATGTGAAAAGTCCACACTGACAACTGCTCTGCAGCTTTCTGTCAGAGGAGGAGCTATGCAATGTTGTGTGGCGGGACTGGGGCAAAGACTTGCTACGCACTGGTTTTCCAGCCCTTGCTCTCTCTCTAGTTGCCTTTCCATCTCCTTTATTGTGGGGGCAGAAGCCAATTTACAAGTACTTCTCCCCACATCAGTCTAAAAACCAGCACCCAGAAACACAGGGCAAATGAAAACTTGCAAGAAATCAAATGGAGTGGGTTTGCAAAGCTCAGCAGCTAATAGATCTAAGAAATCTCTCCCCATCACACTCCTGATCCAAGAAACCATTTCATGGTCATCCGTCAGTTCAGAACTATTTGAGCTGTGAGATTCCCAAAGGAAATCCAGAAATACAAATTGAATAGATGTTCTTCAGGTTATGTTTGTTGAACTGTGCCACTGTTGCCTCCAAAGGCATGATTTTGGAGATGAAGCATTCTGCTGTCTTACTCCAAGAGGCAGCTGCCTTGTGCCAGCATAACCACAGTTTAGCTCCCGGAGAGGAAGCAGTCCAAGCCCAAAATGGGGATGTTTAGGCAGCCCTCTGCCCCTCCCTGCACGCATCCTGAGCAGACGGGCAGCTTCATAGCATGTGCATCTCTGGCATCTTATGACATGAGTCATAAGGAGTTCTTTTTGCTCATCATTTGGATGAGCCAGGCAATGCAACTGAAAATTTCATCACACCAATTTATCTTATTTAAACTCAGTCAGGCACAAAAACTCAGGAAGTCAGATTCACAGTGTGAAGACATGAAAGCTCCCAAAGGAAAGGAGTATTCATGGCGCATTGTTTGTGCTGTGGCTTAGTTCTGTGCTATCTTGGCTGCAAAGAAGATTTCTGCACAGATAGAAAGTGTTCAGCAACCTCTGCATCCAGCTTTTCTATCCCGTTGACCAGAAGACATCTTGCCCACAGGATTAACATCCACTGTTTTTCCCTGTTAGAGATCAGGCAGTTCTGAAAGCAACAAGCATCACCTAACTGAACCTGAATCTGAAAAATCCCAGTTCTGGGAACTCAGAGTTTGGCATTATGCCCACAATACAGGCCAAGGGCAAATCACTTCCTAATTACTGCTTATGGTGCAGATTTCTGCTTTCACTCAGGCAGGTACCAATCTGAAAGATGTAACAAGACCCTTATCAGGCTGCAGTTAATCCACCCCAGCTATTGATCCTATTGGATCCACTGGTCCTGCTATAACCGCAAGATTACAGATCCACTGAGATGCCTAAATGTTATGCCTATTTGGGAATGTCAAGACAGAGAGATATCCAGCACTTGGCTGTAGTGCATGCCTGGAGGCAGTGCAGACTGACCTCCGGCGAGAGCAGATGAATGCACAGTCCCCACCTGGCAGGCTGCACTCTGCTCCTCTTGGAAAGAAATCTTCTGCTCTGCTGCTGAGCATCGAGCAGGAAAGCAAGAATTCAGATCTCACCCCACACTTTCAATGTACCTCAATTCTCAGCAGTCACC
The DNA here is from genome assembly GCA_034782735.1 of Sagittarius serpentarius. NCBI lineage: Eukaryota > Metazoa > Chordata > Aves > Accipitriformes > Sagittariidae > Sagittarius > Sagittarius serpentarius. The sequence goes on along the minus strand of JAVKLA010000049.1, from coordinate 14,316,962 downwards.
TGGTTTCTGAGGTCTGCAACGTACCTAGATGCCATGGTCAGCACCAAGACCTTCTTGCTCGGTCATGTTAGTTCAGGCAGTTTGACAAGAACTTAAAGAACATTTCTGTAAACCTCTTCTTTCAGATTTGTCAAAATATTTTGTTCTGAGCTTGGACCAGCAAGAAAAGCCTTCAACCTCCAGGCACTCTGTGAGGTGTGCAATCCTGTCACCTGCTTCTCCAGCGGCCCTGCCAGGTTCCCAGAGTTCTGCACAGAGCCCACAGAGGAGAGGAGGAAGTCTCTCTTCTAATATTCACAGCAAGAAACCAAACTAGCTCTACACCTGTGATTTGACACAGACATTCTCTGGAGTTTGATGAAGGGCTCAGATATCAATTACAAGGCAGGAAGGTTTGCAGCAAAAATGAAACTAATTCCAATCATGTTCACACCACAGTCCGCTGCAACTTGTTCAGCTTTTTCCTCTGGACAGACCTGGCATGCAGCTGGGCAGAATTAACAACATGAGGAGGATCAGCAAGAAGCTTGGTGGACTTGTAAGCGCAGCCTAGCCACTTGTAGGCAACATCTGTGACAATGGCAGTGCTCTGCTGCAGGTTACCGTAAATTTGTGGTCACAGAGTCAAGGTACAATCAAAGGAAAACGTCATGGAAAGTCTCCATTCTCTACATATCTCTAATTGATCTGGGTCTTTAGACACCCCCGTCCTGGGAGCTGGATAAGCAACAACAGGGTTACGCCATCAACAACAAAGTCCATAATAGGCATTGCAAAGAATATGTGTGAAAAATATAAAGTGCTAGCAAAACCGGTTTGTCACTAATATTTGCTCCTGGGCATTGTTCAGAGAGAGTCATTGAGACTATGATGAAATATTTATACTGCAGCAGCTCACAGAGTAGGACTTGTCCCTGCTTTTCTGGCTCCCATGCAAAAAAAAGCCCAAAACCTAAACCCACACACCCCCAAACCAGGAAGAAAAACCCAACCAACCAACCAAAAAAAAACCCAACCCCAAACCAAAACAAACAAAGCACTAACTCTTCTCCCAGGAGCTCAGAGCTTCAGGTTCCACTAAAAGCAAACTCCACATTCACAAGGTCACTCCTCTCTCTCTTCTGGAGGTGATGTCTAAAGGGATCGCGATAAGGTTAGTACACTCATGCTGGTATAGAGCTGCCCTACATAAGCAATCTTCTGCCCCAGTAACCAGCTTGCAACATGCGTAGAGCTGCCCCTGTGCATAAGGGCCCCCTTAACTAATCCCAATTGAGAAAAGATTTCCGAGAGAGACGACTGTTGTCTGGGCTGGGGTGGTGCCAGGGAAAAGAGTTTCAAGGAGTGGAAACTGGGCCCGGAGAAGTAATCAGGGCTGAATACTGCTTCTGCTTGTGGAAGAGACAGAGTGCCAAGGACAGGCCCTCCACAGTCACACGTACAGAAAATAAAGGCTGCAGATTTGTCTTGGCCCCTACAGGACAGAAGTCTGGAAGAGAGTCCCCATTTCCCGTTACCTTTCTTCCAGTGCTATTTTGGTGCTTTACTATTTAGCAGAAGCACGTGTCGTGTGTGGTGGTTTTTACCCAGAGGCAACTAATACTTGAACAGAATGAAGTCCAACTTAATGAGACTTTTGAGAGGGATGAAGGTGGAAAAACATTGGGCTTTTACTGTTTCCCAGAGTATAACTGAAGCACTTCGTATGTGACTATCTGAGCTCAAGGCCATGTTTTACACCACCACAGGAAGCTGCAAATGAAGGAAGCAGATTTTCATGCTCAGCCCCATACGCCTACTGATTACACAGCTTGCAATCAGCAGGAGTAGGTGTCAGCTGTGTCTCAGTGGGCAAGGCACACATGCAGCTTGTCTACCTGCAGTGCTTGGCTCAGAGAAAGGTAGTTTCTGCAAGGGTGGAGCAGCTGACTCTAAGCAGCTTCTCTCCACCAAGACATCCACTCAAAGCAGTAATCCAGCTCCTCAGTGACTGTGCACGACATGACAGCAAGGCACACTGACCAGCACAAATGCTGCAATATTAACAGGCTCAAAAGATGCAACTGTTTGCAGAGAGCAGCTCTGCAACACGTTTCCAGCCTCTCAATCCTGCTGTCCTTCCTCTTCCTGAAGGCGTAATCCAAGCCTTCTGAACTGAAAAGTTAATGCCCTGAGGTCTGGAGTGCAACTGCACATTCCTACTCCTTCCCAGAGTCCAATCCTGTACAGACATCTAAGAGCTTGGAAGCCTGTGCTTTTGTTCATCACCTTGCTGAGCAAGCAGAGGAGCCAAATGCTTTCTTGGATGCATACCCATCCATGTTCTGGTGACTACATGCAACTTTTCGTCATGATTAGCTCTTCCAGATACCATTGATTCATTTATTTCTTGAGCACCCTTGACATGCCTGGACAACCCAGTACGAACATTACAGCAAGAACAACAGCCCACACCACTGCATCCTGCTCACAGTACAACAGCCTGCACCTTTCTCCCGTTACTGCAATGCTCTGAAGAATAGTTTGGCAGATATGCAGAAAATCTGCTTGAAATCTTGAAACCCATGAGTTCCATTTAAGGGTAATTAATGAACGATTCAGAAAAGATGTGCACATTTGCTGTATGCCCACAGCCCTGCTCTCTCTGATCAGCATTTAAGGATGATTTCATCACACAGTAGCTTTTCCTAAGGTCTAATTCAATTACATAAGATGCCTCTGGATGAGAGAAGCAGAGTCCCAGAAATGCTCGCTCATACACTGCTTTGGAAAGTGAGCAATTATGCAGAATAGGAGTGAGGATAGAGCTCCACTGGCCTAGCAGAGCTAATGGGAATCTCACTATTGTTCCAAAACTGAAGGTTATCAACTATTTTATTTCTCCCAGTGGACCTTTTTCATTGATTCACAGTATCAGCACTTTACCCTGGCCTCAGCAGTAAAAATTTGGGAACAAAGCCTCTCTGGAACCTGCTCCTCAAAGCTCTGACAGCTACCATACAGCAGATGTGGGGGTGTTTACTGCTGAGTGAACTTTCCTTGCCACCTGCAAAACTCCAGTGCAACTGTTCCTCTTCACAGCCTAGATGAATCCTTCACTGGAGAATGGGATCTGAACAAATCATACTCTCTCCAGCTCTGCTCTTAAAGGTGCCCACCACACACCTGCAACTTGAAATCTTCCAGCAGGACAAAGCTTCTAACCGTCACCATCACCACAGCCCGGGTACAGACAGAACCATCACTGGACATATCACCTGTGCACTCTACAACACAGTAGCCATGAAACAGCCCTGATATATTTGCAACAGCTTCACAATGGCTCATTTACCTACTTCTTAGGATAACATAAGACACTACACCAGGAAGGCCGGACCTTTGTGCTGCAGCACTTAGGTACCCACACCAGTGCTTAACCCCCCATGCCACAGAGGGCTTTTCCAAAATCTCTCCTACAAACCTACCCTATGAGCCTCACTTAGGCAACTCTTGTTTAGAAGTCACAGAGCTCTCACACAAAGTTTCTCTCACCACTTTTTCCCTAACCCAGTCCCTACCGTTCTTCCCCCAGCATGTACTGTAAAAATGCAGCTCCACGATGTGTGGCACTTGGGATACTGCACTAAGGCCAAAGAAAATAGGGGAGACTCTTCCCATAACTCGCTTAGATTTACTGTTCACGTCTTCAAATGTCGTCCAATGCTGGAAAACAAGCTCTGGGCTCCTGGAACAGCAGCCTTTTTTCCTGCAGCATCAGGCAAATGCTTTTGAACTCACCAACAGGATAGTGGGGCCATTTGCAGGCTCAGCCCAGACAGCAACATGAAACAGAGAAGAAATTCTATGTTTTTATTTCAGAGCAAAAGATTAGGTGTTACCATTGTCAGTAAAGGGCTCTCCGAGATGGATTCTGTGAGCCTGATAGGGCGAGGACCTCGTGGTACACGGACTGCATATCTGACCTCCAAAAGAGGCCAGGGGTCAAGTTCAGAGAAAGGCACAACAATGATGAGAAAATATGGAGGAATCCCAATGACACGCGTACTTAAACACCACGCACAAACTCACATAACCCTTCTTAACCAAGGAGTCAAACAGGCCTCTGCAAACCTAGACCCTCTGTGGCCTTTCCCAAGGCAGGCTGCTTGGTGTTCACACTTGCCCTGGAGCCGAATGTGCCTGTAAAAGTAGGCATACAGAGATGGGAACAGGCTTTCAGATTTCTGGGCACACTGCCTTTGTCCACATCCCCCCTTGCTACCCCAGGCACGATTCAGACTTTTTGCAGTTTATTGCAGAGAGATCACGCATCGGACAGACCAGGACACGTCCTGAAGTCCCCTTGCTGTGGGGAGTTCAGGACAGCAGGTTTGTCTCTGAGAGTCACGCTTGCTTGAAATTTCCTCCAGCTGAGACATTCAGTGAGTCTAATTCAGCATCTACAGAGGCTAAGCCAGCTTCCTGGAGTATCAGTACTGCCGTACTGAAGCCCTTCCAACTGCTCCGGCAAGCGCATTTAGCTTGCCTACCCAGGAGGATGCAGGGCAGCAGCAAGGACACAGCAGCAACACAGGAGGTAGCCTGAAGACATCGGTTCATTCCCCTTCACTGCTCTCCCAGTTGTGAGATGTTGTCAGCACAGCAATGGGGAGCAGGCTGCTCACAGGGCTGGCAGGAGCTGGTCCCCGTGCTTTGCCCATCCTTCCAGAACGCGCTGAAACCCACTGGCCCAGCGTCAGCTTGTAAGCCTCGCTGAGAGCCACCCCAGCACTACCTGTAAATGAAAGAAGCCTCAACGGAGGGTGGCAAGGAAGGACATTGCACACCCTCTCACATTTTAATCTGATCCTGAGCTAGTAGAGTAGTACAGACTGAACATATTCACTCAGCTACCCCCATTTTGCCCAGAGAAGGTGTGGATGCTCCATCAGTGGAAGCATTCAAGGTCAGGTTGGACAGCGCTTTGGGCAACCTGGTCTAGTGAAAGATGTTGCTACCCACGGCAGCAGGGGTTGGCCTAGACCATCTTTAAAGGTTCCTTCCAACCCAAACCATTCTATGATTCCATGATTCTATGATTTTTGAGACAGGCAACTAAAGCACAGGTAGAAGTGAAAGGGAGCAAAAATGGGACCGGAGAATAGTGGTTCCTGGATAAGCTTACCCTGATCTAAACTCTGGAAAACTTGTGCATGTCGGCAGTGGATGACAGTTCTTGCTCTCAGACCAGCATCCAATTCTGCATTGCAGAGCAGGACCACGCACAGTTTAGGGAACAGGCGCTGGCCAGTCACCACCCAGGCAGCAGTGGAGAACCCCAAAGTGCCCCTATGAATCTGTGCTACAGAACAAATCAGGTGTTGTTCTCCCACAGGTCTCCTGCAGCCTGGCAGCAAAATCATCTCAGAGTTACTTCAGGGTAAATGCACAAAGGGAAAACTAAATTTATTATAATGACTTTCATGGTCTTTGCTCCACTCCTGTCAACAATATCCTTTTGCCTGCCTTCCGACTTCTCTGATGTGCGCCCCAGCTCCTTTGTCTTGCACCTGCAGGCACAGGTCAGAACTGCGACACTGTAAATACAGTCTGGGAAAACACTGTGACACGCTGCAATACGGAGCTCCTGCGAGCGGACCCCGCACACACAGACAAGACATACCCCAGATCCTCAGTTAGACCTTCTGCAGGAAATTGCTATTGAAAAAGTCCAATTATGCCCCAAGACAAGCCTGTTTTGTATGCCACAGCTAGTGCAATGGAAGCCCTTGGGAGACAGGAACTTTACCTGATTCTCAGAGATGGGCAACAGAAGTGCACTTCTTTTGCACTTATCATAGAGTCGTAGAATGGTTTGGGTTGGAAGGGACCGTGACAATCATCTAGTTTCAACCCTCCTGCCATGGGCAGGGATACCTTCCACTTCAAGAGCATAATTTCAGAGTTACCACATCATAGAAAACAGATACACCTGTTGGAATGCCCCGCCTGTAGAAGCCCTGGGTCCCCAGCCCTGTTAGGGAGTCTTGCCTAGCCTTGGGGAAGCAGAGAAGTTAATATTGTGTACATGGAGGCAATGAAAACAGAAAGCACCTTTTGTTGCAGATGAGTTTGTAAGTAATTCAGGTGATTGCACAGAAACTTGACAGTTTGCCACACTCGCCACAAACCCTGGTACAGCATATTACTACTACCTCATCATCTCCTTTAGCCTTCAGTGGCCAACAGCACTGAGGCCACAAGACTGACAGCTGGTTGTCTATGCTGTGGCAGCAAAAGGAGCAGGCAGGATGCTCAGAATCACCTGCTCTCCTTCATCGAACCACCCAGCTCTTCCTGTGTGCCCACCCCCAGACACCCAAAGGACATTTCTTTTGTACATGTCAGAGTAAGTCACACATGTGCCTGTCCCCTCAGCAGACATTGGCTGGAGATGCCAGGACCACCTACAAGAGAAATGCTCACAACACAGAACTGAATTCCTGGGGGCAATTTTGCAGCACACAATAAGGAGGATGGAGCATTTTGCCAAGGAAACACAGCTTGACAGACTAATAGTGAGGGCCAGCAGCAGAGCCCTTGATCACGCTGCTGTAGAGTGCTGCCCAGCCGGACCAATGTCATATTTTCACAGTGGTTAAAGCTCAGCTTTATGTTCACTCCTGGAAATCCACTGTATCCAGCACATGCAGAGCTGCAGGGGACAGAAGAGGCACCTGAGGCGGGCAGACATCCCGAGGGCAGACATCCCGAGGGCAGGCTCGCCATAACAGCGTCAGGCACCTACAGAGTCAACACTTGAAGCAAGGGCTTGCTGTCTCGGCTCCCTTGAGAACCAGTGGAGAGAAACAAGCGTTTCTGAGGGTATAATTCAGCTGACCTACTTCCATGTGCGGTGCAGCATGGGAAGGGCTCCCTCCTTCTCTCCCAGACTAGAGTGAGCTGAGGCGAGCCGTCCCGATGCAGAGGTCTGCATCACAGCACCTCTAAACTGGGGCAGCCTGTCCTGTTGCACAGCAAGAGCCGCACGTGCCACCGGCAGCAGCAGGCATGCTCTCCGTGACGACACTGGCCACCGGTGTGTGGGGAGCAGCCCTGCTCTGCCCCAGCACAGCCAGCACCTCAGCCCCATCCCAGAAACATCCAGACCCTGTCAGCTGCCGCTGCCATGGCAACGCCAGAGGGAGGATCCACCAGCCTTTCACGTGCTGGTCTGCTCCAAGCATGCAAAATGCCAAAATGCCATTCAAAAGCGGGGCAGCTGCCTGGAGGAGCACCGGACTGCCCTGAGGACGGAAGACCCTCCAAGGAGCAAGGATGAATGCACGCTGGCAGGCACCGCTGCCATCTCCTGCCACGGCAAGTCATTACCAGCATGCTGTTGTTTGCTCCGGCTCACCCACTTAGTGGAGCTTTAATATTTAACATCAGACAAGCTGCTCGTTCACGGGGTAATTTGAGTTATTAATAAAAAAATCCCCCTCCCTCCCTCAATGATTCAAAAATAAGATGCTGTTACTCCAGGTTATCAATGCCGGCAGCGAGTGCTGGCAGCTGAGCACCACAAGAGTGCTAGCCACAGAGCAGTTAACAGGGCATCAGGAAGGGCTGTTACAGGCCACAGAAAAGCCAGCAGAGCCAAGTAACACGCAGCGTAACGCTGTCCGCTGCATCACAGGCGGCGGAGGAGGAAGTAATTCCAAATGACAAACAGGCTGTGCAAACCACAGGAAGAGCAGGCTGTTTGATCCCCTCTCCAGCAGCTCACAGAGAACCCCTGCATTGCAAGGACACCTCCAAGCTCAGAAGGACCGCACAGTTGCTTACCTTCAAAGATTAATACTTCTGTAGCACTTGGCACGAGGATTCTCTGAGGCTTTGCAAAAGAACAGTGCTGTCAGTGCCAGGAAATGCTAGACACTGACCCCTGCATACCACGTGCCCTGACCGAGCTACCAGATTAGGGTAGTTCAGTACAATCCGAGAAGCTCTGAAACGTGAGGGCACAGAAGAAGATTTGAAACATTTGAGGGGGCTTTACGCTAGGCTTCTGAGAGAATTTGCTTTACAATATGTAACACAGAAACCTGAAGTAGTCTCCTGCAGAGAGAACATCTATGTCCTGCACTCTGTCATTTCCACCACTTTCAAGACTCAGCCTACTCCACAATTGCAAAGTTTCCCCTATATTCATTTGCCCTCTCACTAAACTAGTGATCCCCATATCCAGAGTAAGAGGAGGCAGCCTTCAGCAGACCACAGAAATGCTACAGAGAACTCCAGGAACTGGAGAAGCAAGGGACTTGAAGGAAGCAGAATGCAATTACCTGAGACAGATTTTCGCTGAACACAGGAGTCAATCCACACGCACACGTGCGCGCATGCACACACACGCTTTCTTGGGAAAAGCATCACAGGATCTTTGACAGCAATTATAGAGGATGCTGGATGCCTGGCTTACAAAGGCAGTTCAACCTAAAACCTTTAGATTTCCTCCTTTTAACTTCTTAGAGTATAGGGTGAGTCTAAGTACCTGCTTTACAGTGAATACCCTGGCTGTGCATGCCTGTGAATGGAATTAAACGGTAAAGAAAATCCTATTCATTCTTTCCTCTTTTGGCTTCCTAAAGTTCTTTTCAAAAGAAAAGACAACGTATTTTCACCTGCCAGCAGGCAGAGGCTGAGAAACATGTTTCGGCCAGGATGCCCACTGCGGCAGAGACACGAGAGCACACTAGTTTCATTACAGCTGCTCTGCTGCATTACCTGCTGACTGTGTTTTGGAATGTGGTTCTGCTGGAAGCCTCCAGCATTACGGTCTCTTCTCCTACCTCTTTACAACTCTAAGTGCCTCTTCAGAGGCACAACATCCTCCAAACAGCATGTTTGTTCATGCTGGTCTTCAAAAACGTAGCCAAAATTAGGTCCTTGTTTTCATGGTTGGGCACCCAAAGAGATCCCTTGAATCTCTCTTGTTTCCTAGCAGCTCATCGTATCACTGGCATGTCATGAGCCTCTTTTAATTTAAACATAAAAATGATATATGCATATTTTCCAGGCACTTTTCATCATTAAACAAGCCTAACATTATCCCAGTAACCTGCTGTTGAAGCTCAGCAGTAAACAGCAGACAGCTTGGGGCCGGGGGGGGGGGGCGAGGTG
>JAVKLA010000049.1:14282256-14307790 GCA_034782735.1 Sagittarius serpentarius | reverse complement strand
GCGGGTGGAGGGCAACTGCAGTGGCTGCAGCTCCAGAAAGAGGACAAAAAGCACGTCACTTGCTTTGCTTGGTTTTTTTTTTCCCCAGAGATCTCACAAGAACTATAAAGGAAACTCTGAAGCTTCCTCCTCTGCTGAGCTCTTTTTTTTCTGCCAGTGTGTTACAACCGATTCTTTCTGTCAAGAGCAAACTACAGGTTCATATATTATTACTGGGCACCCTCCATTCTGCTCCTCTGTGTGAAATGCTACATTTATTTCCAGCAAAATGGACCAAACACACCACCTCTGCAGAGACAACGTCTGTTCAGACTAGAACTCCCAATACGCAATGCCCCTTCCTGGGGAATGGACATTATCTCCAAGTTTCATGAGGAAGTTCTTCACTACTGCAGCTGTGAGCAGAGCCTCTGGATCAGCTTGCTCGAAGTGTCCTCACAGTACTCTTAGCTCTAAAGCATGACTTTAAAGCAAAGCGAATTAGCGAAAGATGCCAGCTCATCTGCCCAAATATCTGCTATGTACCCACAGTGTCTGTGGCAGCACAAGAAAGGCAGAGTAAGCGTTCCTGACGTGACCCCTCTGCTGTTGCTGACGGGAGTGCCACAGAGTGTGCTGAGAGGCCCCATAAGGAGCTGCTGCTGATCCCTGCTGAAATGTTGTCAGGAGACAGTCAATGCTGCTGCCTCACATGTTGGATGGACAGAGGGTGATCTTGTCTATGCTTTACTGAGCTGCTGCTGGCCTTGGAGAACTCCTCTGGCAGGTCCGAGAGGCATATCTCACCATTGGCGGGGACAAGTTCACAGGTTTTGAGAAGGAGTCTTGCTGACGCAGTACTGACGGGCTGCAGGTATTTTATACTTTTTTCCTATGATACTGCAGCTCCTCTTACTGCAATCTCAGCTCCACAGCCATTTGACAGTGGGCTTGACAGGAAGCATTTTTCCCAGCACTTACAGAAAGGGGGTCAGCCTGCTGACCATCGTGTTACTCTTTCACAGAGCACGTTGCTATGCATCAGTGCGTTGGCACGTCCAAGCTGCATGTAAAGAGAGCTGCCATGCCATGGTCCGCTGAGCAATTCTTGCTTGGACCCAATTTACTGTCACTGTGAGCTGAGATGATTCTGCCGGGAAAAGAGCTGAAGAATGAAAAAGCTTAGAAAATTACAGCCTGCAGGCCAAATACAGACCCCATGGAAGCATCTCCTAGAGCTGAAATATCCCCATGCCAAGGACAGTGGCCCACAGATATAACTTCTGTTTCAGCATTAAAGATGGGAAGCAGAACCCTAACACTCCCCACTGCAGTAAAAGCAAGTCCAACATCAAAAGCCGATTAGGTAAGTTTTCCCTTTCCGAGAACTCTCTAGCACACCACCACCCCACAGTCCACCCACCATGCCCACTGCTAGCTTGAGTACTTTCATCCACCACAAGGCAAATGGAGGGGGGAAGGGAGGGGGAAGGGAGGGGGAAGGGAGGAAAGAAAAAAAACCCAACAGCCCAAACCAAGAGAATCTCCATGCGGAGATTCACAAGTCAAGGACACTGGATTGTTGAAGCTTAGCACCTTAATTTAAGAACACATTATTTACTCCTATAACCAAATCCACGGAAATAATTTACAGTAGAACATTATTGATTCAAATAGCAGAGTAAGAACCTAGAAAAGCAAGAGGTGTGCATATGGTTACAGCACACAGTAAAAGCTCACACTTCATTCATCAACAGAATACAGCTGATTTCCGGGCAGACCAAAGGAAGATCCCTTTTACTCTCTCCCCTCCCCATTCAGATGAATAGAAGGAAGAGCTTGGTTGGCATCGCATCTCTGCCCAAAGCTCTGACAGATGCTACCCAGCGGAAGCAAGGTACAGCCCAAAGCAGCCATTTCTCTGCTCCATCACTACAGCTTGCGTGACACCTGCAAAAAGAGGGACAACTGACTGGTAAGAATTTGCCTTGTGTTGCAATATATTTTCACAGTTTTGATATGTTGCATGTTAAGATTTTGCTTCTCCCAGCCAACTAATATGAGGTGTTAAAAAGGCTGGTAGTTTCTGAATCTTTACACATGCTGGTAACACCAGCTTAACTTTGTTTTTAAAAGATTATGGAGAACAATGGAGCGAAAGGGACTAGCTTGTTTTGGACTCTCCAGTTCCAACAGCAAAGCCAGTCGTGTTCAACGTCCATCCAAAGCACCAGCACAAGAACCTCTTTCTTGGCGAACTCCTAAGTCAGAGAGACCAGGCACGCAGCAAAGCAGACTGTAGTACCTTCAGCAGCATGGCCAAGGCATACTCCAGGAAACAGCCTAACAACCTCATCACAAGAACCTCACCTGCATGTTACCCAGAGCGCTGCTAGACACGAGGAGCTAGCAGGTTGATGGTACACGCCTTATGAAATTGCGCAGGACCCTCTGTATTTGCACAAGCAATTCTAAAGTCTCTGAGTGCCATTCACAACAGCTAACGTCTAAACAACAACTTACAGCTGGGCTATGGAAGAAACTAGCATCTACTGCTCAGCAGAACAGTTTCTCCAAGCAGAGCAACGTACGCATGCTAGGACACAGCTCTCGGGTCTGAGAGGCAGTGCCTGCAGCTGGGGACAGAGGAAGGGGAGCAAGCTGCTGAAGTATCTGAGAAGACACTGAGTTTAACAGCAGCATGTTTGGAGATGGAAGGGTCAAGTGCTTGGAAAGCCTAGTACAGTGTTTCCCACGACACTCGCCCAAGGCAAGGCTCTGAGGCTGTGTGTGACCACAAGCTGATTCAGTCAATCAGAGCTGAGCAGACAGCTTAGTCCCTGTAAGGTGACAGCACAGACGCCACCCTCTTCTCTTTCCCAGTATGTCCCTTAAAATAGATGACAGACCCTCAGAGTACATCCCATCCAGTGCATTAGGATGCCAGGCATCTGTACTGCCTCAAGGTCCGTGAAAGCGCCGGATGACATGGGGGTAGAACTGGAACGAGATCTAGATGGAGCAGTCGCTGGCAGGTCAGTGTCTTTGCTGCCCATGACCAGGAGTCAGATATCTGCACAGTGCTCGTGGGGGCATCCACAGAAAGGGGCAGTATCTTTCCTCTGTTCAGAGATGCTCTGGGCAAGTCGGGAAGTACACTGTTAAAGCTGGAACTGTCCTTAGCTCACCCCACACCTGTCTGTCTCACCCACCAAAACAGCACATTCTCATAGCATTTATCTTACTCTTTGCTTTGTGCTGTAATCAGCGAGTCCTGGGAAAGTCACAATGCTCCCCCCATTCCAGACAAGGCATCATGACAGAACTAAATGGACTCTGAATACACTATGCATTTCCTGCAGAGTATCTGGAAGCCTTAGTTTTCTGGACAAATGACACTGTAAAAAAGGTGAAAATACTTATTTTTCCTTTGCAGGGACCATCAGATTAGTTAAAAATCTAACATAGTTTATACTCTGCAAAGGCTTTCAGCACTCTCTTCTCTGCATTTCCCATTTGAAAGGTCCAACATATGAAGATGAATGCACCCTACAAGTCCTGAAAAGTCCTGTCACCACAGTGCAGTGAAGGACCATAGCCTTCATTTCTGCTTGTGGTCTTGCTGCAGTACCTTTTTGCTTAAACAGGAGTCTTCTCAGTGACCTGGACACACACGCACACACAAACACACGCGCGTGCGCACACTCTCTCCATCTTTCCTCATCTCTGTATAAATATAGAAACCTCGTCTGTTTTCTAAATGCTCTCCTGCTGCTGCACTCTCTCCCTCCGCCTCCCAAGACACGATGAATACCTGCTGCTTTGTTTCTGCTGTAGATTTTTCACTGAGGCTGCAAGATTTTGAAGCCGTAGATTTAACATAGTCCCCTACATTTGCAGCCCCTACACAGAAATGTATGGCTCTGGCTTAATGTTTTACCCAGTCGTCAAGATTTGGTTTGCAAATAAGAAGGGAGCTTGAATTTTGCTGCTGTTTGCAGCGTTGTGGCTCAAAACATGACATAGTTCAGCTGTGAAAGGAAATGAGAATTTTCAGATGGTTCTGCCGTACTGAGCAGTTCCCTTATAGAGAGGTGTCATGAACTTCCCTGCACCCAGGAGGCTGCCCTCTACTCATCTAAGATTTTAACAAGGCTGGTCTATCCCATCCAGGGCTAATGTTTTCAGAATCTACCCTCATGGCATTTTGAGAGCTGGAGGTGAGGACTGCTAGACAGATATAAGTAGGGCAGGGAACGCAGACATCTCTGCAATCCTTGACCCATCCTTCCATCACACCCCCAGTGATGCTGCACCTTTCCAGACCAGCACGGAGAGGGTACATTTCTGAAGAACCTTGACATACTTAGACAATTAAAACAAATTAGCATAATTCAGACTAAACTTCTAATTTTAGCACTCTGTAAAGCTGCTTTCCTGTGAGCTCAGATCTAGCTTGCTGTACCTCAGCTTCAGCACACTACAGGCGGCTTCCTAGCGTGAACAAGTGGAGCCCCAGAGGCTATGAAGCACAGGACTGTCACAAAGGGCGCTGTCCTTTGCTTCTTACCCTCCTGAAGCCACTTGCTCTATACAGGGCTCGCTCCGAGCGCCCGGCTTGGGCAGACACCTTGGCCAGGGGACCAGGCACTGAGGACAGGGCACAGTTTGGAAGAACTTGCTTCCCAAACAGATTTCTGAAAGCTACGAGGTTTCAAACGTTGCTCACCTCCGTCCAGTACCTTGATAACTGGTGGGCTTACCAAGCACACACAGATGCCATTATTACCTGAATAATTTAAGAACCTGCAGAGCAGCAGTACAGAAAGGCATCAGCTTCCCCTCAGTGCCTCCTCCCTCGTCAGCGGGTCCCTGCAGCGGCAGGGTCTGCTCTGACCTGACATCCCTCATATCCAGATGCTCGTATTCTGCTCCTGGTTCTACCCGCCAGCCACTCTCCCTCCCATCACAGCGCTGCATTTCCCTCCCGCCTGGAAATGTCAGGAAAGGACACAGGCACAGGCTCTAAAATGCCTTGCTAGCTAAGCACTGTACAAGCTGTTCCTCACTTAGAGCTGACTTGAGTATTTGTGGACAACTATTTACCAGGAAAGGGATGGACTTCCCAAGTCAAACATGGTTCATTATATATTAGCTCACATTATCTGAGAGACTAGGCTCTCTTGGCACCACATCCTGCAAAGGGCAAGGCAGACAGGGAAAGAAGAAAAAGGTAAACACAAGAGGGGAACTGCTACTATATAAATGTTCGGATTTTTCTGACTGGGCCATTTGAGAGAGCTCTTGGTCTGTGCCCATTGCAACAAACTGTGCTCAGCCAGAAACCCCTGTAACCTCCCCACTGTGAAGGAACACTGAGATTAGTATAATTTCCGCATTGCCATTTTCCTTCCTGCACGCAAATATGCCGTGCACTGTCCTCTGCCATCCCTCCCCCATGCTTAATGCAAACACTCTATAAAGAAAATGCAAATGCTGGGAGCACAGATGCTCCCATTATAACCAGTGCATGCTGCATTGCAACCTACTAGAAAAATGCTAGAGGGTGATTGTGAGCAGCGGTGAATTAAATTAGCCAAAGGTAAGTTTGAAAACAGCCTCTTCTTCCTGCTGACTGTGTACCACAGAGACACAGAGTGGAAACCTTAGCGGGTTGTGAGAAAAATGGCCCCTCTTAGGCTTCAGATAGCAGAGCAGTACAATACAGCATAGCACTGATGGGTTTTTTAATCCTGACAGCATTTCCATTTGTACAGGACTCCAGTGACAGGTCAGATAAACAGCATCAGAAGAAGTCATCATCACACACAGCCCCTGTACTTCCCAACCCAGCCTAAAGCAAGAACTAAATATTTATTAAGCTTCTATGAATCAGAGGTCTGAATCTTCTGACGGTACAGCCAGCTGACGTAATCCTCCCCAAATCCTCACGGGACTTGCTTCCCCAACAACCTTGACAGAGCTTGGAGGGTCAGAGTTACCTTGCAGTCACACAAAGCGGCTCCAGGCTGGCACAATGGGCAGAGGTGGGGTGCAAATCCTCCGCAATTGCTTCATTCCTCAGTGCACTGGATCACCTGTAAAGGAGCTCATGCTTTGTCCCAATTTGCCAGCAGCTGTGTATACAAAACACCTTCCCAGCTTTACACACTGGACATTTACAGCAGAAAAGACTCAACACTGTACTGCTGCTTTGAACCTAGCACACACACAACCCACAGAAAGATTTAAGATGGCCCTTTGATTTGCAAAATCCTTTTGAAAGCCTACCTAACAGCTAGCTAGCTAACGATTGAGCCCACTGCTAGTCTTCATCTATACTGTCCCTCTGGTTACATTCAGGGTGGTAAAAGCTAGGGCTTCCTCCGCTCTCAAGCGCTTTGGCTGTCCTGATATCCCATGCCCTTCTCCCTGCCACTGCACAGTACCATCATGTTCCAGTCAGAAGATACCAATTCCTTTGCAAAAGAAGTGCCTCACAGAGAGAGAGGACTGGAGCCCAGACACCCAACCCTGGCTGCAGAGAGCTGCCTCCAAGAGCTGGAGCCTGGCTGGAGCACCCGGTGTCCTCATGGCCTCACCTAGTGCTGATCTCACATGGTCCTAAAGGTGCCTTCTTCAATGCTGTGCCACACCACAAGCTGGTTAACTTCTCAGGGAAGGTGCCTACACAGTCATTGCTCTTGCAACGCAAGGAGGCACAGGAGGAGTTTTGGCTGGTGGAACCGACAAAACTTGCAGTTGGAGACAACAGAAGTTGCAGCTGGAACTGTTGCTCTAGGAGCAGGCACGGAAAGGAGACAAGGCAGCTTTGTGCTCTGAGGCTCTGCAGGTGGCATGGTCCTTTCTCTTGCTGATGAGCTCCAGCTTGCAGGCTAGATACCAACACAGCTCCCAGCAGCCAGTGAAGCCCTGGGTGGCTAACAGCCGTGTCACATCTTTGGCAGGATCTACTGCCACTGAATGCAAGAATCCAAGCAGTCCAATCCAGCAACTGTACCAAACAAGACATCCATGGGAGGAGTACATAACGGTGCTCGGAAGTCCAGTTATTGTGGGGGTGTTCTGACCCATCTGCAGCCCAGGTCTGCTGAAATCCTTTGCCCTCCTTCTGTCCATCACTGTCTTCTCTGCAGCCCCTCTAAACCCAGTGCAAGCTGAAGGCTGCTGCTTAGTGACAGCCCTTGCAAAGGATGAAAGCCACTTAGCCCCAGTGGCTTCTCCTTGGCAGCACTCCACCAGCGATTTCTCACCCCAGTTTCTCATGTGCTTATTGCATAATTCTGACAGAGGTGTCTGGATTTTCCATCTCAGGTATCCTAAGCTTGGACTTAAGCTCCACCCTGACACAGCTCACCAGCAAACAGCAGGTGAGTGAGCTCTTTTGCTTGTCACATAACAAGCACAAGCGTGGTCACCCTATCTGACCATTCGATTGTCCTACTAAGGGATCATCTGTCATTGGTCCTCTGCCTGATTGAGCTTGTGGCTGTTGTTCCAAACCCTACCTGACTTGTTCTACTTCCCACATTTCCCTAGCTTCCTAAGCAAGCAAAATTTCTTTCATGCAAAAGCATTCTCATTAGCATCCTCCACATCGCCTCAGTCTTCTCAGAGCTGCCCATCCAGGATCTAGCCACTCTCCCAACTCACCTCACACACCTCAGCTTAGAGTTTCTTCTGACAGTTGATGTCAGCTAGTTATGTTCACATATATTCCTCATCCATGCTGGAGAATACAAAGGGAGTCATTCAATCCCCTCTGCTCCCTTTGCCCTTTCCCACCATTTCATTCCAGCTGGTGGAAGAGCTTTCTCCACCATAGCTCCTGCCAAACGGAAACACCTCTCTCTCTTTCCCACCTATTTCAAACCCTCTCTCACAAATTTCTTGTCTCCTGTCTCTGTAGCACCCTCTCAGCCGCTCCTGCTGGGATGTATTTCAGCGTGTAATAGGGAGCAGCAAAATACTTCTGCTGCAGCGTGCAGAAGAAACACTGCACAAAGCATGGGTGCCAGTCTATACTGTGGAGAGTCATGAACCCCCAAACGGGTCTGTGTGCTGTTTCCGGGAAACGGACAACTAGAAAAAAAGGCAAGGAGTTTTATGCAGAAATACTAGGAATCATTTTCTTTTACCATTCAAGACTGCATTGTGCGAGATGCTCTACAAATCCATAACAAGAGACTGTCTTACCCTTGGACACTTGCAAGACAAAGAAACTAGACAGGAGTGCAAAGAGAAAAGCGGTTTGTTCCTCATTACCACTCCCTCCCCACCACCCCCCCCTCAAAAAAAGAAGAAAAAAAAGTGGTAAATTCAGGCAGCCTTGTCCTCTATTCTTTAGATGTCCAAGCAATACTTACTCTGAATGTACTGAGAGGATGTATCACATCTTTCATACCAATAATTTGTCATTTAAACATTGACAGCAATTATAGGAATTTCCTTCTGAGCTTTTGGTTAGATCATTATTTAATACAGTAGCCACAGTTATGCTGCACACAGATTGCACATGCTCTCACATGTGCACTTGAGGAATTTTTGGGACATTATTAGCATTGCTGCCATTACTGAAGTGCTACTGGTCTTATTTGCTGCATAGCACTCGCCATAGATGTTTTAGAGGTTCCAGCTTCCTGCTCCATGAATCCCGCATGCCTACTTGCCAAATGAGAAGCACAGCTTCTATCTGCCTCTTCGTACTCCGCAGATGAAGGTCTCTGCCTCTCTTTGTGCTTGATTGGATATTTGGCTGAATTTGGTACCAGAATAAGTATACTTCAATGGGAAGAATGGTTTTCATAAAAGTATTAACTTTTTATTTATTAGTCTCAGTCAAAGCTTGTCGGGTTGCAAGGCACTGCAGGCACTAGCAACTTACCTTGGGGGCGCTTGGTACAGCTGCAAGTTGCTTGCAGATGCATGTTTGAAACAAACGGTGAGCCAAGTACTCTGGGCCCCAGTTTGGGGGTTAGACATTTTGGGCCCTTTCTAACAACCCGCTTGGTGAGCTCTGCTAATGCTTCCAGAATTCCTGGAAAGGGGTTTGGTCCATTTTCTACCTTTAATATATAACCACAACAAGAAGCCACATGCGACTCAAAAAGGACTCGGTAACAGCGTGTTCGCGTAACAAGTTACAGCCCTGCCTCACAAAACATCCCATTCTCACAGCGTGTTGCGCTGGTCCCCGCCAACCCTGCAGACGGCAGAACGGAGTCTTGAAGTGCGTGACTTCCAAGTGAGGGCTTTCTGCCTCTCGAGGTAGCCTGACCACAGCACACCTGCAGCGAAAGGAAGGAAGCGTTCCTGACTATCACTACCTCCCAGGACCACAAAAAAAAGATAGCTGCATCCGAAGCACAGCTATTGCTACTGTCCGTCACCACTTGCTTGTCAGCGTAGCTGGCCACATCAGAGACTCCAGGTGCAGCCCAGCAGCTGTAACAGAGTGGCTCTGGTCCCCTGTGAACTGGCCATTTAAGCAAAATGTACAGAGATTTGAGGCTAGGATACTGCGGCAGGAATAGCAAGAAGCCAACCCGGATTATGCTTGGCAAATTCTATAACGGCAGTGAATTTCTGTTCTTCAATTCACACCCTCCTTTGCTCACAGGCTGCTCTCTGTCACACCTGCCTGTCTGCAGGGCACCCTGAAAAGCCACCACCACCTTATGCTAGACTTGGTAATTCCTCACAATTCAGCATTTGCACTAAAGGTGGGAACGGACGTGACTACTGAAAGCTTGCTCCCTGGGGTCGTCCTCAGACTGGGGCAACCTCCAGCCATGCTGCAGAGCCCACAGAGCAGGAGCACTCTTCAGGACGTGGCTGGCTGTTTAATGGACAGCTCAGCCCAAAACACAAGTGTGGCTAGGCTGCACAGAGAGCAAGGGTGAGTGACAAGACTCAAGACAAGACTGTTCCTTAAATCCTTGATGCAGCCCCTGTCAAATGAAACATCAATTCTCACTGTCTGCATTACAAAGGTTGGGGGCAGGAAATACTGGAGGAGTGACAAGGTTATACACCTGGACTGTCCCTGTGCTGCGCAACAAATGAGAGGCACATGAAACGGACAGTACAAGGTCAATCAGGTTCTAGTTACATGCACTTAATACAAGCCAAGAAATTGCCACGGAAACTGAAAAACAACAAATATAATCACAGCCCAAGGAGAAGGGTTTGGGGCAACACAGCATTAAGTAACAGAACTCACTGCCTCCAGGTATCACAGGACACAAGGTTCCTGCAGGATTGAACCGTGCAGTTCGTGGGACACGCACAATCACAAAAAAATGCCTAGAAATGCTAAAGGATACAAATCTCTCATGCCCCAAGATATAACATTAGCTTGCATCGGATGAGAAGAAACTTATTCTGGGGCCGTCATCTCCTTCCTCCGGCCATCTCCACTGCTTCGTGTCATGCTAGCACTTCCTTGGATCATAGGTTACCCCTCTACTAATAACTTGCATTGCAGCAGTGCATGGTGGGCTCAGTCATAAATCAAGACACTGATACACTGCACTGTACAAACGCAGAGCAAATAAGCAGCCTCTGCCCAAAGGAGCCTGTATCTGTATATGAGGCAAGAGACAACGGGCAAGCACAGGTGGAGGAGCAGAAGGACCCAGTGACACAACAGTGATTTCAGTCCATTCCAGTGGCCAGTGCAGGAGCCTTTCGAAGAGAGTCCTTTTGCATAGACAGGACATGAGCCCCATGCAGACTCACAGGGCACTAACAGACACCCACGCTGACACAGACTGAACCCTCACAACTGCTGCAGCAAAACAGAAGGAGGAACTCCAACACATTCCGGTAGCCCTCAGCTTGGCCCCAAGGAGACTTGTACCATAAACCACTACCACTAGAGACACTCAGGCTTTGGGGCAGGGAATAAGAAGAGAGAGCTGGCCCAATAGCAGTATCTCCTGGTTTGGTGTTCTTGACACCAGAAACCCTTTACAGCCCTCTGGCAACGTAAGAGACAAGCTGCTCTGTCAGCCTCGAGCAAAAGAGGTCCTGCGGGGAAAAGCCTTGGGCCTGCGCGCAGTAAGCAGTTATCATTGAAGAAGGCAGCATTCGACATGGCAGTGCGGCAGCTGAAAGACCCCACACCCAACTTCCTAGCTGCTCTCTGCAGACACAGACCCCTCCTGGGCTGCCCTGGTCAGATGGCCTGGCATTAAGAAAAGCAAACATCCTTACACCCAGCTTTGGTCCCAAGAGGAACAGGAGGGTGAACAAGGGCTCTGCCCACCCTGACCACAGTCACCGAGCGGAGCGGCAGGCAGGCCTCCCTTGCCAGCACGTTCTCCGGATTCGCCACTCAGGAGGGGATAGCTGACGACCAACTCCTCCTCAGCACGCCACAGCCCTGTTGATTTCTGCAAGGAGACCTTGCTCAGTGCTCCCCATGCTGTGACAATCCCAAATAGTATACTACAGAAGGCTTGTTGATCGCTGTAAGGTCTATCCCATCCCAGGGAAGCAGACCCCTTTGGGTGTATTCGGTGGTGCTTCTCCAGCTCCCTCGCTTGCGTCACGGTGTGTCTTGGCAGCGAGTGCAACTTGGGTCTCTCACAAGGAGCTGGTGAGAAGGTGCCCTCTCTAGTACCTTCCACATGAGAAAGTCCAGACACTTTGCAGGTATCTTTGGATCTCCCAGCCCATCACCAAGACACACATACACTGTGCTTTGAGGGGGGAGGGGTGTGGGGCAGGGTGTGGTTTCACCAGAAACCAGGATGAAAGAAATCTAGGAATTCCAGTGTTTGGGACTAGCCCAAACAGCCTGAACCAGCAGTTGTCCTGCAGTGTGGCAGAAGAGTAAAAGCTTGAGGGCTGGGCAGGGGTGCCTGTCCCCAGCATCTCAGCAAGACTCCTCTCAGGACTCTCAGGGCGCAGCTATTGGGATGCTCCAAGCAGTTAAGGCTCTGCTGTGAGGCTCTTGCTCAGAGGGGGCACATGGGAGTCTCCAAGTCTTTTGCTAAAGGCAGAGGAGAAGCCCACCTAGGACATCCCTGTATTGCCACTTCCTCTCACATACATCCTTGATTACCCTTGGTTTCACCTCTCTCCTCACTGCCTCTCTGCATTGGTGCGTAGCACATACACCCTCAGGCCCTGCTGTGAGAACAGTCAGTCCAAGAGGTCGTCAAGGGGCACCTAAGCTATCTAAGCAACATGCCTGCTCCTGCAGTGGCAGCAAGAAAAAACTGACAGTGACTTTCCAGAGAGGAGGAACAGCTTGGAAGTGCTGGCGGACCCAAGGCTCCAGCATGTTGGTGTCAGCAGAGGGGAAAGACCCCTCTTCCTGGTCCTGACCCCCCCCCTCACCTGCTGCCAGCAAGTAACATGCCTTTGCTGCGAGGGATGACTTGTGTCCCACTCGCAAATACAGCCTGCCCTAAGCAGCAGCAGAGCTCAGTCCCCTGCACAACACTGCTTTCTCTGTTAGTGGTCTGCTCCCGCCGTACCCTGGTTGCAGTGTTCTGGCAGAGATCAAGCAGGGCACGGAGTGGACATCAAAACTGCTCCTTCAGTAGAGACAGGGGTGGGGTCTCTTGCCGCTTTGCTCTGCAGACACAGAGCAACTCTGGGAAACTGCATGAAGCTAGAAGCCAGCAATTTTATCTTAGAGATCAAATCTGTTACTGGGCTGAGCAAGCCTCTTTAGCTGCCTTGACAAACCCCTCACTTCCCTTCTCGCTTCACCTGGCTTTTTTTTACCTCCCCTCCCTAAGCTGTCGGGCCAAACAGCAGATTCCTGGCCCCAAAAGTTGTCCCTTGGTCGGCAGACTGTTTCTTGTGCTGGCTGTACATAGATTTGTACAGGGACCAGACTGCCCCTCTTGTCATCTTCCCCTCCCCAAACACAAATAGCACTCACTGCCACGAGCACAGGCATCTGGATATAGGGCTGCTTGCCCCGGTGCCACTGACCTTTTTCTTCCGATCCCGAGAGCGGTTCCTGCGCTTGCGATTAGATTCTTCCTTCTCCTTCTGCTCCTGCAGAGCCTGAGCCTCAATATCTTTGATTTTCTTCAGCTGCTTAGCTGCTTGAGCCATGGCCGGTCAGACTGCAGTTCCCTCCAGAGCTCACACCTGCACTTGCCACACAGCACCCTCCAGTTCCAGGCCAAGAAAGTCCCTTCCCCTAGCTCAAATGCTGTTGACCCAGATGAGTGTGAAACCAGTAATGAGAGGAAAATAGAAAGCAGTCAGCAAGCCCCAAAGGGCAGCCGATGTCTCCAGCTAATTGCTAGATGGAGTCTGGGACACCTTTATGAAGCATTAATAATCCTAAATCCAGCTGTTCCAGAGGTTCTGTGCACCATTGCAGCAGCCCCTGACTGCACTGGCACATCATGTAGAATCCTCCTTGTGGGACAGGACACCGCGCTGGTGCTGTGCTCTCTCCCTCACTGTCTCTCCTGCAGTACAAGAAGAGATGCAGCCAGTCAGCCACAGGAAGGAAAATAACTCTCAGCGATTAATGCATGATGACAACAGAGAAGCAGTGAAAAAGGAGGCTGATGCATTTCATCCTGACTTCTGGGTTCTCTGTAGCAATGCATAAAGAACAGTAACCTGCATGTAGTCAGTCAGTGGCTTTACCACTGCAGTGCTGCTGAGGCAGGCACATATTCCAGTCTCTCCAATTTTCTTCCTCTCAGTCACTCTCTGTGCAGCAGCCGCCGCATCACTCGCTCACTCTCTGGGTTATGATTCCAGCTCCTTTCAAGGGGAGCAATAGGGAATTGCTGCATCGGTTAGGAGGCAGGCAGGATCTCTGCTCAGAAAACAGCCGATACTGCAAAGGACGTGCCAAGTACTGGAGCAAAGTGCAGCTTAACAGCATCCTTTCCTCCTCGCATCTCTCCACTGAGTGAGCAGCAAGGGGAGGGGAGGGATCTTGGCTGTGAATGGGAGAGAGAAACCAAGGGCTTAGTCTGCTCTTTGACTACACAGCACCAGAAAAGTAAACCAGAGCCACCAGCTCCTGCCCATCCAGGCATCACCAGAGCTCAAGTCCTCTCTGGGGATCCCCAGTCAAGGTTCCTGGAGAGTCAGCCACTCCTTCTCCACACACATCCATACATTTCACCGGCAGCTGCCTTCCAAAAGCACAAACAACTCCATGTTGGAAGCCAGGGGTCAGGCCTGGAGGTGTAACTGGTTCCTGCACACGGCATCAGTGTGTGAAGGGGCCAGGATAAAACTGGGGTGGACTCTTCGGTGGTGACCATGCAGCATGACCTGCAGCAAAGCGTGCTTTGCTATTCAGGCACTTCTGAGCAGCCCTGCCTATATCAGCTTAATTCTCATCCCTCAGAAAAACTGTTTCCTATGTGCAAACCCATGGGCAAAGCACTGGGAAAATCATCTGCCCAGGTGGAAGCCCTGTAACACACTGCACCTTTCTGGCACAGTCCCCCCAGTTCTAGACAGAAAGGGTCCCTTTTGTGTCAAAAGATGTCAAAGCAGGGATTAATGTCCATTTCTCAGCAATTACTTGACAGTCACTTACAGGTTATTCAGACTGGCAAGAAGCTGAGGACTTAACTGTAGAGACACTACAGGTCACTTTTCCGTTTGAGTAAGTTTTCCTGCATTTCTTTTCCCTTTAAAGCCCTCCAATTCTGTTGCTTCACCCACAGAGCAAGGAGGGTGCTAAAAACAGGAGAAAGACTGGCATATCATACACTTTTTAAAGAATATGATGACTGAGAATACAGAGAAGGTCCTAATAAAATATGAATAGGAAATCACAAAATTTTACAAAGCTTTTCCAAGGACAGCTTTAGTTCTGTGTACTGTACCCACATGGATAAATAATACCCTCAAGTCTAGATACAGCTGCACATCTTTATATAGCATCATCCTATGAACGCCCCTGCAAAAAAACCCTACAAAATTAAATAGAAGCTGCACAGTGAAAAGCTCCACAGATAGGAGGTGCCAGGAGCACAGCTGCACTAGTCACCCTAATTGCATCTCTTCCACGTGAGCACTTTGCAGGCCAAATGAGGCACAGGCCAAACACAAAAAAATGACCTGTGGTCAACAATACGCACACAGGAGGCAAAACATTTGTCACAATTAAATAGAAAACGCTGAGAGCTCCTCACTTCTGTATGTTTGACTTTGTATCCCAAACCAGCTCTCTGCTAGTTCAGAACTCTTTTTGAGGAATTTCCTAGTTTTTCAAAGGGGCACCAACCTTTCAGTGCTGTGGGGCAGACGGAGCTCCAGCCATGGCTAACAAGGCTGGAGCGAGGCACTGCTGTGACTTTACCTCTCCTCCCCAACCTGAGTCCTGCCTTCCAGGTTCCAAGACTTAAGCTGGGTCAGACTTCAGAAACCCAGCCCTGCTATGTGCCAGGGTCTGTACACTTGCACTCAAGGGATAGCTGTGCTACACTCCAGACTTTGGCACAGGCATCCCTTTTCTTCCTGATGTCAACAAAGCATCCGCTACAGACCCAGCTAAATGGCAGCAGGCAGGGGCAGCGCGCTCGGTCTGTGCCTGCCTGCAGGACACTGGCTCCTCCTACAACCAGAGCCTACCTCTTAACTCCTTATACGCCAGAACAGAGTGAGCACAGGACAAGAGCAGCAGTCATCAAGAGAGAAGCGGGATATGGGGAAAAGACATGGGAGTAAGCGGAGTCATGCTTCTGCTGGTCCAGGGGACAAAACAGAAAAGCACCTTCCCAAAACTGTCTGAAAACCTGCTTCCCCCTCAGTGCACACACAGGAGGCAGGAGATCCAGTCTCACAGGAAGAAGGAGATCCAGTCTCACAGAAGGAACACGAATGTTCTCATGAGTTCCTCAATTCTGAATTCAGGATTCTGTCTTGACATATTACAGCCCACAGGCTGAACTCCTCCATCATAGTCAACCAGGTAGTTAGCAAAGCCAGTTCACTGCAGATCCCCTTACATCCTGCCTACTGTTTTTCTGCAGCAGTCTTTGTGCGTGCCCCATGTTTGCCACTGACTACATAAAGCTGCAGTAAGGAAAGAGAGATGGGGTCAGAGAGGGCAGGGAAGGCGCTGGGACCTTTCTCTCTCTCCTAGGTTTACCAGAAGTTACACAGTTTTTCATACATTTCTCAAAAGCCCTTGATTC
This sequence comes from Sagittarius serpentarius, assembly GCA_034782735.1. Lineage (NCBI taxonomy): Eukaryota > Metazoa > Chordata > Aves > Accipitriformes > Sagittariidae > Sagittarius > Sagittarius serpentarius. Next base: position 14,291,642 of record JAVKLA010000049.1, on the reverse strand, counting down.
TGAAACCAGAAGAATGTAAGTTCTTCAAAAATGGTTTAAACCCCTTAATGATTGCAGAGAAAAGCTGAAAAGCATGGGGTGGACGGAACCCCCAAGATGAAGAGCCAACTGCCCATCCCAAAACCTTCTTACCATGGAATCATTCTTGTATCTTAGAGAGAATTCTTATCAGTACCTGGGGCAATTCTCCAAAGCTGGTGAATGAGCCCACCACATGTGTTCCCAGGCAAACAAGGAAGGGGCACACATGCTCTCTCCTCTTTTCCCTCCACACAGGCTCAGAAACATTGTTCGCCGCCTTTTGCTTCTCCTGTACACTGGCTTTATTCTATACTTCAGGCAAAAGTCAGACAGCTCAAGGACCAACAAGCACAATCTTTAGATTGGTCTTTACCAGCGAGAACAATCATCAGAGCTTTGTGGAGCAGGCATGGTACTTTTCCCAAGCCTGAGGCAGAGATCTTCTGTGATCTGCACAGCTCTGGCCTGTTGCAAAAATCACCTATGCAGCTTGCTGGTATCAGAAGGTGGCAGAACAACACTAAGAAATGCCTGGATATGACAGCAACTAGCAACACATACAGAAGAAAGATGCTGCACGGAATGATTCAAGAGGCTTCTACAGAAGAAAAAAGGGAGGAAGTTAATATTGTATTGATTCAACTCTTCAGAGCACTCAGAGATCAGATTTGACACTGTTTCTGCAACAACTCTGCCTGTTTCCCATGAACAGTTTATAACACAAGAGAGCGCGAGCACAAGATTGCTGCAGCCACTGCTGTCTCCAAAGGCCTCGTTGCAGGGAAAGGCACAGAGCCACACCAATTACCTGAAATCTCCATCGCTCTAGCCCGGTTTACACAGCAGGCCCTGGCTGCCCAAGCGCAGCTTGCTCCTGCAATCCCTGAGCAGCCAGATTCTCGCCAACAAGACCATGTGGACACCAACGGTCCTAGCTTGGTATCCTCTTGGTTGAACTACATCCTTCAGCCTACACTTTACAGTCCTGCTCCCGATGAGATCAAAGCAGTGATCTGGAGGGTTACAATGACTGCAGAGCAATTCCACAATGCATCACTGCCATTTCAGGGGCACCTTAGCTTCTATCATTTGAAAGCTAGTTACAAATATCACCGAGAGCCCTGGCACTAACACTGGGACAAGAATTTGAGCACAACTTAACACAGCACAAATCTGATGTTTGTGCAGTAGGACAGACACCAGGGGATGCTCAGCAGCTACAGCATGAACCCAGGCACTAGCACCAGTAGTGAATCATCCTACAACCTGAGGCTGGCAGGCAGCACGCACAGTTACAGCACGTACCAGCCGTGGCATGAGCCCTGACCCCACGGCATAAGAGCGAGTGTCCTAGCACGCAGCCCACACAACAGTGCAAGCCCCAACACTAACACTCATGAGTCGACAGCACATTGTCATTGGGCTGGCAGTATGAACTGCGGGTCTCATGCTTGATCAAGGAGAGAAATGGACTCTGGAGACTCAGCAGGAGTAACGGCTCAAGCTGCTGGTGTCAGAACAGTGAAACTCAAGATTTCTTTCCATAGTGCTTGTCTTAAATTTTTCCTTCACTGGCAAATAACCTGGGATTGATGAATGACATGCTGAGGCAAGTCAGCCTGTGCATGCCCACAGCTGCCTAGCTCTGAGGAGATGCCTCTAAGCTGCTAAAAAAGAAAATTCCTAAGTTTGCTCTGGGAATGAGAAGCAGGGCAGCCCCACTGCCAACAGCTCTGGGCAGCATGTGGGGGGAAGCCAGCCCTGCTCCCACTCCTGCTAGCAACACTGTCCATTCAAGGAAGTGGGACGGAGAAGATGCTGGCTAGGGCATGACTCTTCTGGTGACCAAGGAAGGACTGTGCAGCAGAAGAGCTAAGAACCCTCACCTCAACCAGTTTGTTGAGCCTAGGAGTCTCTTGGAAAGCTTTTTATTTTGTCACTGCTGCTTTTAACCTGCTAACCCATTTGCTGGCTTGTGCATCAGGCACCGTGTTCTTTCTTCTTCCACAGTGAGAAACACGTGAAGGAGAATGTGTGAAACCTCAGGTGTCTCTCTCTCTTTTCCCTTTCCATGCAGCTTTAGGCAGTGTTGCCAAATGCTCCAAACAAAGGGCTGCTTTGCTCAAAAGAAGCAGCAGCATTAAAGAATAGGGACATTTAATGAACTCAGAGGGTAGAATTCTAAAAGCCATCTAAGAAAGAAGTTATTATTAACAAAACAGGCCTGGGACATACTATTACAAGATACCATCACAGCTCAGAACTTAGTCGGGTTCAGGAGAACTCCGAGATATACATGCAAGTGCTTGGAGTGACCATAAGGGAGACATTTTTCAGAGAAGGTGCAAGTCCTGTTAACATAGGTGTAATTAGCTGCCAAGTCAAAGGCGGCCTCACGCTGTGGGCAGGCTATTCTGCAAGCGCAGACTCTAATAACTAGTTGAGTGGCCATTCTTGGGGCCTGGATATGCTTAGGCATAGCTATCCTAACGTTCTTCACCTTTGCCTGTAGGCTTACACCTGATAATGCCTCCAGACACCTTTCTTTGGATGCTAAGCTGCCATTCTGTTCAGTACAGAATAAAGCACTCATTCAAATAAAAACAGGGAAAAGATGCTAATGATTCTATGAAGAGACTTGAAATGCTTACAGCGAGGCTGGAAGAAATCTCTCAAGTACAGGCAGGCAGACAGTTTAGGAGGTAGCTCTGCCAAGCACCATAGAATTGTACTAGGATTCTCTGTACTTCGCTTTAGGTGACCCTGCTTGAGCAGGGGGTTGGACCGGGTGACTTCCAGAGGTCCTTTCCAACCTCACTCATTCCGCAATTCTGTGATACACGAAGGGACAGCACATACTTAGCACAGAATCTCCAGACTGGAAGAAAGCTGATAAAGGAGCATAGAAAACTATGACTGATACAGATGACACACAAACTTAAAAAAATATTCATTATTTCACGCAAAAGAGGAATCAGAGGCAGCATATTTAAAATAACTAAAAATCCCCATATTCTTTCTATTCAACATAAAAATGAACTGTGGAATTCACTGCTGTGGGGTGGCTGTGAACACCAAGCCATACATGAGTTAGATAAATTTGGGAAGGATAGGTCCATCACAGACTATTGAACATGATGGTTTGGGCCCAGTCTCCTTCGCTGGAGGCCCTTAAAGCAAAGCTTCATTAGAATGCTGGGAAGGGATGCTAAAGGGAAGGTGAGATGCAAAGAACTTTTCCAAAGACTGTTCCTGGCCATAGTATGTATCCTAAAACCCCCTCCCTGTTGTCCTTTGCATTACTGAATATCTGACCATGACTGGAAAACTGCTAGACACGTGAATTGCACAATACCCCTAGTCCCTGCCTGCCCACAAAGCAGAGCAGAGAGATACCTAGCAAGACTCCAGACAGCCCCAGCTTCAGACTCCATCTATAAGTCAGACGGATTATTGTTCTAATACTCTTTAGGTACACCCTGAAGGGCACCAAAAGCATCATCTACTGTCCTAAGAAAAAGAGGGTGCACTTGAGCAGATGAATTGCTTTTACCAGTGCAGCTGAGAGGGATACCTATGCTTTTCCAAGGCCAGAAATGTTTCCCTGTTCAAACTCATTTTCCTCACCACCTTATCCAGAGTAATATTGTATTCTTCAGACCCTGACTATAGCACAGTGATCCTCAGCTGTACATACACTGTCAGAGCCTCCAGGCAGTGCTACCCCATAACATCACAATTCTCTTTCTACCTTCCTCCTGCACCAACATTTGCTGCTTGGACTCACCAAGCTCTGTGCAGTATTTGTGATGAAGGTCCTTGAGGACAGTGGTCATGTTTCCTAGCAGACCAAGGTGCCTGTCTCACAGCAAGATAGATAAAGAGATGATGAAGGGTGTCTGCGATGGCTTCTAAAGACAGTGTTTTTTCAGTGTTTTCCTTTGTCCCCAGTCTTTCAACCATCACCTTGTTGACCCCTTGCTGTATATGCCCAGGCAGCTCACTTTCTGACGACCAAATTCTGCAATTTGCTTTGGTCTCAAGAGCATGCTCACTAACACAAACCAAAGGAGGACAAGGACACTCCTAAAGCGACTGCAATCTTGCCTACTTCAGGCCGCAGAAGATTTTTATCGGAAGGGAACACAAAGCAACTTGAACCTGCTGTTCTGGAGAATAGCTCCTCCCAGAAGAACTGACTCAAGCCCTGGTTCAGGAAACCTGCTGTCCAGTAACGATTCAGTTCTTTCTATGTGACACCCTTTTCCCTTTCCCCTTTCCCCTCAAGATACCAAGGAGGATTTCATCCCTATTGAACTCTAGGTCCAGAGCTATTATCATAGAATCATAGAATGGCTTGGGTTGGAAGGGACCTTAAAGACCATCTAGTCCAACGCCCCTGCCGTAGGCAGGGTTGCCGCCCACTAGACCAGGCTGCCCAGGGCCTCATCCATTTGTCGTGGTACAACCCTAGCTGCTAGCATTTGAAGTTAGATTTAGCTCTCTAACTTGAGGGGGAGTGGCATGCCTACTAAATGGTCTCTGGAGTCAGTGGTGGTTGTTTCTGAAACATCTGTCTTGAATTGTGACAGCATGATTTAAAAGTCTGAGTTAACTAGAATTAGGTATCTCTGCCACACACATACAAGATTCTCCTGTGCAGGGGCTTACACTCATGATGTTCTAAGTTACGAAGCATTTGGCCTACGACTGGTATCAAGCTTCTATGTGCCATAGGTGTACGGCTGGTAGAAAGGGACCCTATACATCTGCTGTACATGGAGAAGCTCATCTTCTTCACCATTCGTGCTATTTCAGCAAGGACTCAGGACAGGACAAGTGGGAAATGGACTTAGTAGCAATTTCACTTAACTCACCGCACCATTTTTTTATCCAACGGTGATTTTTCTCTTCTTTGGAGAAGTTGTTTGGGAAATATCTGGAAACAGTAGATGTGTCCTATCTTGTAGCTGCTTGTTCCCATTGGATAAGATGGGGAAACAGAGGATGACAGAATTTCAGTAAACAGACTTCCTCCTTTAGCTGAAAGGTACCATGTGCATACACTAGCCAACATGTTAGCAGAAGAGAAATTTTTGGGGAACCTTATTTAATCGTTTGGCGCAGAGCACCATATTTATCACTTTTTCCTTGAAAACAGATTATTTGTACTATGGTAACTCTCTGGTACCTCAGTCACAGACTGGGATTCTACCATGTGACACAAATGACAAACAAAATGACAACAGAGTTCCTGTTCCAAAGAGTTCACAGGGTAAAGCATTTGGCAAGGGAGAACAGATTCTGACAGGGGAACCCTTAGGAAAATAATCACACAAAACGAACAAGGTCATTATGTGCCAATTCCACATACAGAGCTGTCCTCCAGAATACAACCTCCTATAAGGAAGGGAACACAGAAACAAATTTCTCACTGTCTGCAAGGTACTGCAGCGTTTCAAGAGGTTAAACATGTAGCTGGAGTCCTGCTCTGCTCTAGGGGAAGATCAGTGTTTGGTGAAGTCGCTGAGATTCTCTGTGTAAGGGGCAAAAGGATTTTACATTCAAAGCTCAACTTCAGGCAGCTATTTTTAGGTAAATTATTCTGGCTGACAAGCTGTGAAGATACAAGATGCTGCAGGCCCCACCTTAGCTGCTGTAAACTCAGTCTGCCTCAGTCTATCTGCATTCCTCTGTTACTGCAGAGATAGGATCTCAGCAAGGAGCTCTCTCCCTGAGTTGGGAACCTAATTAAGATGGTTCTGTTCTTTTTAGCATTTTCTTAATTATCTCACTGATAGCTTTCAGAACTGTCAGACCACTTTAAGATCATTCTCATTTCAGTTAGCCTTTCAAAACCACAACACTAGTCTCCCAGGCAGTAGTTTGTATGTGGCTGTGGGTTGCATTCAAACTCTTCCCTGCATATTGAGAGTAACAGACGTTTTGGTCCACGTGTCAACCAATTTAGAGCAAACCTGACCGTGCTGAATGGAACAACTCTCACCACGTCCACAGTATGGTATCTGGCTGTGGCAATGCACAGCCTGCAGCAGCAGCTGTTCGCAACATGCTGTAAGGCACTAAAGGTTCTTGCACTTCAAGACAGTCTGATTTCAACCTGTTCCAGCTTGGCAGCTTGCTCTCAAAACAAAACAAAACAAAAACCCCGAAACAAAAAACCAAACACCAACAAAAAAACCCTCCCCTATTTAGTCATTCTCTAAAGGTAGGATTTGATAGTTTGTACGACAAGATTCTAAAAAAGAGGTCACCTTGTTCATGACTCCTAAATGTGGTTACATCAAGTTAGCTCACACAAACGTGCTGGGTTTTTTTGTGTGTTTTTTTTTTTTTTTTTAAACAACCAGCAGAGGCTATTAACAGTGCCGCCTATTTGATCAATGTTTTTTATAAACATTTCTTAAGTAGCAGTTACTGTTTATCAGCTCATTAACTCTGGAATCACATTTCCATGATCTTGTTTATAGATTTCCATAAACACTTACCTTTGTTCCTTGGCCCACAAAGCTATAAAGTTGTTATAAAACATTGTGTTCCTATCTAGGCATTTGCTTTTTCTTCTTAAAATAGTTTAAATGCCTTTAAGAACCGAGAAATGCACAAGAAGTTTAATTTTAATTATTACTAGCACTGGCCCTGCTTACCCCTAGCTTGTCAGCTTGTGATTAAGCATTGCAAAGATCTCAAACAATTATTTGAAAAGCATTTCATATCGGCATGTGTAACCAAAATTTGGTGCCAGGGCATCAGATGAAGACTTCGAATTGCCCTACTTGTCAGTTTATGATACAAGCACTTCACTAGAACATAACTGTATGCTGTTATTTCATGGAAGTGATTTACCATGACCATTTCTAGAGTTATCTAAAGCAGCAGAATTATACTCTAGACTAATCACTCAGCACATTAATTCTGGAAGTCAAAGCCATTTTGAACTGCTGGAGGACACACAACTGTTCTCAATTGGTATTTTACTTTTAAAACCCATATTGTATCCCAAAAATGAGATATGTTTCTGAAAACTGGCAATAAAAAGCTGACTCCTACAGTGTTGTTGTTAAATGACAGTTCAAGCTGAGCACATTTTAATGTTCAAATCAAATCTGCTAAATTCAGTGTATACAGAAAATAACAAGCAAAACCCCAAAGACCCCAAACCACAATCGTTTTAGCATGGGAAAAACAGGGCACATGGGGGTAGTACCCACCACCTCATAACATGGACAGTGCTAAAGCTTCCTTTAATGAAGAACTTAAAAAAATTAAAAGTAAGCTATGAGCAACTGAACACAGCTTTCTGGCACAGAACGGGTAATTCAGTCTTGACTCCAGCGCTGACTATGGGACAGTACTACACATACATGCAAATAGACAGGATGCCGATCTACTGAGATCCTGATGACTCTTACCTGTAACACTCCTGATGTACTCACTGTGATTCACAAGCGATTAAAATAGTGAAAACCTTAATCACAGGTCACCCCGTCTCTCTCTCCTTCACGCTTAAATAACCTAAAAACTGTTCCGAGACTAAGTGAACAAACCACCCAGGCGTGCCCCTGTACGATCAACTTCTAGCTCTATCTTGACATGTTTGATCTGAAAACTCAGGTGCCTCAATAAAACAACTATAACGAGCCCAAGGAAAAGTGAATCGTCTTAAAGGAAGATGCAGCATAATCCTCACCTTACAGAAACTTACGTTCCTTCCATCTCGGTGAGGACTGGAGACAGGAAAAGCGTGTCAAACTCAGTTTTACTAGTTCTCAGGGGCCTTTTCGTTTATTTACCGTGACGCACGAACAGAGTTTGCTAACTTTGCGACAGACCCGTGACCGCCCGTCTCCCGACGCCGCTGGGCCCTTCCCCACACTCGCTCCCCGGAGCCCCGGCGCGGCCGCAGCCCCCCCGGGCCGGGCGGCCCCCCGGGCGGGCTGGGCCCGGTACCGCGGCAGCGCGGCTCGGGGGGAAACTTCGGCAAAGCTGAGGCCCTCGCTGGAACTTTGCTTCCATCTAGCGTTTTGGAAGGGGTGAGCTTGCAGAGAACTCGGCACGGCGACGGCAGGAGCGGGACGGCGCCGTGAAGCTCGTGGCTGAGCCAGGTCTGCCTGGAAGCTGCAGGGTAAACGGTGCTGGGTAAAGCTTCTAGTTCTTCTGTCCAACGTCCGATTATAAAGATGAGGGAGCAACTGAAAGGGGCGGGAGCTTCAAGCACACAAACGCAAAAAATTGCCATTTTTTAAGTGCGCAAGTCAAACGTCTCAAGCGACTGTACAAACAGAAGCTGACACAAAGCAGCCAACACGCTTTGCTTCAGCACTGGGCAGCCCTTGCAGAGAGGAATTTAAAGGTGACGATTTCTGGAAGTGCTTTCAAGTTTTTGGTTTTTCTTCTCAATCTTTCCCGGATTAGAATCTGTAGATAAAAATTAACATGGACAGAATCTCGCAAGTAAATTCCAAGTACCACCTCTCTTCCAGGTCAAAAGGCCAACAGCGCATCATATTCCCAGGACCAAGGATCAGTGACAGAGTTCACTGCTCAAACAGAAGAAAAAAAAAATCCACATGCACAACTGACATCCAAAATGGCTCAACATAATTTATTTTTTATGTTAAAATGTACAGAGTTCTTTTGAAAGTACTTGCTAGAAAGGGGAAAAAAAAGTGATATTACATACAAGGAGAGGAAGGGAGACCATCCAGCCGGGAGCGTATGACATGAAGAATTACAAAGGCATCTAGGCACCCCTTCCCCTTAGCTTACAAGTCACCATGAACAAAGTACAAAGAGGTTACAAAACAGGAAAAGCAAATATAAACAGACAGGAATAGACTCAGCTTCATTTGTACATGCGGCTTTTAGAGGCATCTGGAGCTCCTATTCACACACTCTAGAGATCTCTTTAAAGAGAATTTTTATCTTTCTTAAAATAGTTTTTAATATTCTACAACAAAGATAAAAAATTTTAAAGATGGAATGAAATGAAAAAGCTCTTATTTTTAAAAGGCATCAAAGTCACTAACAGTGAGATTTTTTTTAATTTCTTTTAGAAGATTACCCAAGTTATCTTGCTAAAAATACATATTTTTTTTTTTTAAACAGAAGTGAAAAAATGGTAGGTACCAATATTACTGCGTTGGATAATTTCTTTTTATATATAGAAAAGAACATTTTTTTTTTTTTCTACAATAGTTCTACAGTCACAAAGGCTTGTGGAAAAGGGAGCTGCCCAATTGATAAAAAAAACATACAAAACCAAACCAAACATAACGGCAAACAAACTAAATTCACGGCCCTCATTTCAACAGCTTCTCCTCCTGTCTCAGACCCCTGGGGCC
>JAVKLA010000049.1:14244436-14282156 GCA_034782735.1 Sagittarius serpentarius | reverse complement strand
TGCCTTCCCTGCCACCCTCCCCCCCCCCAGCAATCAGGAAGCAGTGACACAGCTGAAGATCTAGGAAGGAGAGGGCAGCACAGTGCGCTTTCTACATGGGTTATTTGGAACTGGAATAGTATATACAGAGACATGGGGTTCTACACAGCCTTGTACATGCTCAAAACTAAACAGAAATAAAAAGTGGAAGTCCTTTGAATTCTGCCTTTTACAGTTAGCAGTTATTGGAGGAAAGTCCATTTTAGTGCATCTGAAGAAACCCCAACTTTCTTTTAGACTCTTTTGGTTTACAAACAAAAGAAATTAGTCTTATTAATGTGTTTGTATTTCTACTTCATATACAATAAAAAAGAACTTTACATTAAAGGGTGTCCCTTTTTGTATTGGGTGACATGCCAGCAGTGTAGCCAAAAAGAATGTAAATTGGATTATGCGGTAATAAACACCAAAATCCTGCTGCCTGCATCCTACTATGGTGTTTGGACTGTTTCACTCCTGTAAAACAGGCCGATTCCCTTCTTTTCCCACACTAGATCAAAAGTGTGGCTATTCCTATAAAACGGGTCTCAAATATAGTGGGAGAATCAGGAAAAACATCACTGACTCCCCCAGACTGCGGCACATGCAGTAACTTCCTACCCCATACCAGGAATGGAAGAGTGACACGGATACCACAGGGTTCTCATCAAGTCACTTAAAACGTACACCTTATCTTCCCAGATTACCTAAGTAAAGAGATTAAGAGGCAGACCACTGGAAAAAGCTGCTTTTTAGCTCAGCCTGACTCAAAGGCTCAGAACCAAGACCCTCAGCATTTCAAAACACATACTAAAGCAGCGTTTGGGATCTCAGAGTTGTGGCTGACTTGCAGTTCACCAGAAGAGCCTGCAACCATTTTCTTGTCCTAACAGACCATTACCCACCCTATCCTCCTCATGACTGCGTAAGGGATACAAACAGTTCTCTCTTGAGATGCTTCCAGTAGTTCAGAGTGACAGAACATGTGTGCATGCATGCACATCTGTGTGCACATGCATGTCTGGGTGGTGAATGGGATCATTTTAAAGTTACATCATATTTTCAGCATGAAACATACAATTCCATTAACTCATCTACAAAAACACCAGTGTGAATACTTTATTGTTTACATGTAACTCCAAATTTTACTGCGGGCGAGGGAGTCAGGGAAAATTAAAGATTAAAAATTTTTCCTGACTTGCAGAAATAAAGAGCTTCTTTTATCCTCTGTGTCCCCTTCCAAGTCTCCCAATAAGTGCCTCCTGCTAGAAGTAGGAAATGCTAGGTGGGGTGTAGAGGGAAGGGTTGTTTTTCTTTGAGATGTCAACGATTTTACATGACTGCAGCACTAGAAACTGCATACAGAGGGGCACAGGGGAGGGAGAAGGACATACATTTGAAAAAAAAATTTTTTCGAAAGATGATTTCACTGTTACACATATTCTGTCCACATTGTCAGCAAAGTAAGGCTCTTTTTAAATTATGAAAAGATTTTGTGCATGTTTTCCCCTCTAAAAAACATCTGTAAATGATTTTAGCTTTAAAATGTTTCAGGATTGTGAAGAAAACAAAACACAAAACAAAACAAAAAAATCCAAAAAATAACGACCAGGCTTCCTAAAAAATAAAATAAACCAAAGAAAATCCCTCTAAATCTACAGCAATATTTTAACTGGAAAAAGGTCCATTTTCTCTGGTTCGTCAGTATAAAAGGTTCCTTTATTTATATATATTTCAGTTTCTAAGATGCAAGTTCATCTTGCTCATCTTCTCATGTATGGTCCATTGAGAGACTGCTTGGGCACCCCAGCAGCATTCATGTAGCTGTGATGGGAGGGGCCAGTGTACATCATGTTTCCATGAGGATTTGGCTGCATAGGCTGCTGGGTATAGGCCTGGCTCCCCATCATTCCCATCTGCATCTGCATAGGATACTGTGCTGTCTGGTTCATGTAGGCAGGGTTGCTATGGTAACTGCTGTTCATCATAGGCTGTGTCATTCTGTAGCTGTTCATGGCATTCAGGGTGTTCATATTCATGGAATTCACATTGTAAGGGGTGGTTGGCATTAGGTTGACTCCCATGTTCATACCCCGCTGAACAGCTAACGTACGAGGACCAGCCTGCATGGCAACTGCGGGTGGGCTGCGGCCATAGAGCTGCTGCTGGTGTGCAGTTGCAGAGGGCAGTGGTGCTGATTTAGAGCGAATGGAAATATGCCCCTTGACTGGCATTTGCCCCTGCAACCTCTGTGTATGTGGAATACCAATATTGGTAGCAGACATATTACACTGAAGCAGAGGCGACGTGAGGTTCATGGTGGTGGACGCCAGGTTTGGTGGGGGTGTCATAGTGGCTTGTGCTTGTGGTGTGCCTGCTAACGGATGAGAGGGAGCTAGCTGAGCCAATCCTGTGTTGGACAGAGAAACGCTGGTTGCATAGGAAGTCACAGCAGGAGAATGGCTATAAGGCATGGCATGAGGGTCCATAATGGTGTTTGTCAGCTGCTGCAACTTGGCTAAACTGAATGTGGCTGATGGTTGTGAATAGCTCCCAGCACCAAAATCCCCTGGAATCCTCTCATAGATACTTATGTTACCAGTGCTTCCCGATTCAGGTATTTCCATGATCATAGGTGCTGGGGTGAAGCTGTTGTTCATGCTACACTGAGACAGCGGAGGTTGCTGCTGGGGTGGAGGTGGGGGCTGTGGCTGCTGTGACTGAGGCGGCTGCTGTTGTGGCTGTGTTGCTGGTTGCTGGTTACTTGGAGGCCTTTCTACTACACAGCTCTGAGGTGACTTGATATTGCAGTTTGCTGCAGGCTGGACAGTGTTCTGCTGCATCATGCTGCAACTGCTGCCAATGTTTGCCATTTGCTGAGTGACAACACAACTGTTCTGAGTGAGGCTGCTAGAAGAGGACAGTCCTCCATATGAACAGCTGCTCTGGGAAGAGTTATTTCCACAAATGCTGCCTCCCATAGTGGAGTCATAGCTGCTGGGGTTTTCATAATTCTCTGTAGTGCTCTCAATGCTGCCAAGGTCACTGAAGCCACTATCCACCACCTGCTGAGAGTGGTCCGATACTGAAGGCACATCCATCATGGGGCTGGTCTCCATGTTCTGCATAGAGGGTGCGGACAGGGATCCTTGTTCAGGACTTATCTGGGTGTAACTGCTCTCCAGAGCAGGCACGTTTGGGCTGCTGACAGAACGTACAGACTGGCTGGGGTGGGACTGAACAGAGGATATTGGACTGTTGTGTTCCGAGGCCTGGCAATCTTCAACCATTGATATCTGAGGATCCTCCTCAGTCTGAGTGTAACTCTGCAAAGTCTGACAAGCTGCAAGAGTTTCTTCACAGTCCTGGTAAGCTACATCATGCTCATTGCTTTCCTCCTGTGTCAAGGACTGGACTGCTTGAACAGTTTCAAGATCTAGTTCACTATGAGGAATTTCTTCCTCTTCCTTTAATTCAATTAACCCTTCTTTATTACTTTGCTCTTCTTCGTGATCATCTTCAGACCCAGGGACATGCTCTGAGCCCACCGATGTCTCATTGGAAGCCTGCTCTTCCTCAGAATCTGCTTCTGCTTCATCTTTTTCTTTTGCATCTTCTCTACTGCTTGGTATGCTTGTTTCTAAAAAACATTCTTGCACCTGAGGCTCCTCCTTTACACCTTCTCTAACAGGCTGCTCCTCCAATTCTTTTTTCGTCACAGACTCCGGATGACCGTCATCTTCATCATCAGCATCATGATCTTCATTTTGATTTGTCACGACTGCAACTTCCTCTTCTTCCTCATGGTCATGCTCAGGTTCATCTAGTTCTTGCTGTTCTTCTTCTGATTGCCTTTGCTCTTCTAAAACCCGTGGCTTCTCCTCTACCTCCTCTTCTATCTCAGGCTCTTTTACTTCTGGCACTGGACTGCTGTTGCTGTCCACAGGAGAAACTGCTCTTACTTCACTGCTGGCTGTATCTTCCTCTTCTCCCTCTCCTACCTCTTCTGCTTCCATACTCACATCTTCCTCTTTCCTTTCCTCAGTAAGAGGCAGCTCTTCTTTCTGCTCAACACTTTCTTCTTTATCTGAAATTTTGGACTTACGTCCTGGTTTTGCATTACCTACCACTGCATCATCTCCTTCATCCTGAACTGATGGTGGCACCTTTTCCTGGTTCAGTTTAAAACCTGGTTTTCGACCAGGTCTTTTCTTCCAGTGGACTGGTTTTCGGCTTTTCCCTTTTGGCCATCCTTTCTTCTTTTTCATGGGTGTAGAAGTATCTGGCTCAAGCGAAGAATCCTTTGCTTCACATTTTCTCAGCATAGATAATGGTTTCAAAGTTGAGTTACCTGAAAACACAAATTGAAAGATACTGTTCAAACATTTTTGCTTGACCTGAGCATTCACGGAAGCTTTCCCAAGCATTCCCATCATGTTTATCGACTTTATGCATCAATACTACCTTAGAGATTTGTTGTGAAGAGTAACAAGAAGCATCAAGTCTGCTCATTAGTAATCACAATGGACATTACATTTTCAAAGAACACCAATGCTTCAAGATTTTGCACGGTCAAAGCTCTGAGCCTTTAATTCAAATTAAACACTAGGCTATACAATAAAGTCCACCCTTTACAAATTTTATTTATACAATATGTTCACAAATGAAAATGTTCCAGTGTAGGGGAACACATGAAGTTGCAATAAAAACGTGTTTCCATTTAGATCTGTATTTTGTGTATCTGCTGAAGAAAGGAAGTATTTCCACTTTTTTCACGGCTTATGCTTTTAAATGCCAATAGAAATACACAGATGACTGAATTTGACTAGCGCTTTTTTTTTTTTTTTTTTTAAATCTGAGAAATCATTAAAAGGAAGCTAAATTTCTCTCTCATCTTTCATTTGATGAAGCAAGTTATACATTTCAGTGACTTTCCAAACACTAGAATAGGTTCAGAGCTTATACAGCCAGAAAGGAATGTGATCATTTACCAAGAACTTACTGAATACTCTAAGGCATTCCCTGAATTAGTTTTGTTTTGAACCTGTCAATCAGGATAGTCAGTGACATTTTACACAATTGTTGGTAAACTACTGCAACAGTTAATCACTGACACTAGTTGCTATTCACACTTTCCCATCCGAATTTCTGTGTTCAGACACTGATTTTACTTAATCTGCTTTTATATTAGTTTTCCTTTTATCTGTTAGGCTGAAAATCTCTTACCAAATAACAGTCCTCACCTAAGTAATTTGTAAATTTATCAAGTCATTCTTTTGCCTCTGCTTTCTTTGAATCTATCATTATAGAACATTTGTTCTACTGTCTTAATCAGCCCATGTCTGTTCTTTGAACTATTCCAGTTTATCAATACTTTTATCAAGTGTGAATAACTGAGTAAAGATTGTTGTAGTAGTTCCACCAAAGCTAAATAAAGGGATGACAGAACGTCTCTACTCCACTTGAGATTCCCCTGTTCATATATTTAAGGATCATCTGAACATTTTTGGTTTTGCGTCAGAAAACTATGCTAATTACTGGACATGACCTTCAAATACTCTCTCATAGACTTTGTCAGTGAATTGCCCTTCATTTACGAAATCCCCCCTTTTTCTGTCAGCTGCTACATTATTTTTTAATCTATGCATAAAACAGACAGACACACGACCCAGACCAATCTCCCTTAGAATAACATAGTTCTGTTTGAAGGGACCTACAACAATCATCTAGTCCAACTGCCTTACACCCCACTAATAACAAAGCTGCTTAATTACTCCTTGTTTGCAGCTTGATTAATATGTATTAGCTTGATTCTTTAACATTTCAGCTTAAGCAAATGGTTCTAAGTCAAATACCTCTCAAAACACTAAGCAGGTAACATCAATTACCCTTATTAACCAAGCTGTAGTCTTGTAAAGATATATCACTGTCTGACAAACACGTTTTTCACATAGCAGTGTTCATCTGTATTGAGCAAATAACTGCACATTCTACTGAGTAATAAGCCAGTCATCCTGCTATTTAAATAAGGATGAATGTCACACTGATGGGCCTGTAATTAGGTTGGTCATCCCACTATATGGATATAAGATCAACTTCCCCCCAATATTCAAAGTACATTTATTCACATTTCTGCCCTTTCTACCATCTTAAAAAATGTTATTGATTCCACACTATGAATTTCCCAAGAAGAGCTGTTTTAAAGTCCACAGTTATCCAATGAAGGTAAAACTAAACAATGTGCTCCTAGTAGTTCACAAATGCTTCTTAAAACCTAATCATAGGTCAGCTGAGTTATTCTCGCCCTTTGCTCACGCAGGCATTTACTCTAAATATCTCTGATGAGAAGCATTCTGAAAAAATTCTGGGTATCAAAAAATGAGTTTAAAACAAACACTGCATTCAAAATCCATCAACTCCTTGAAGTCATCCATAAAACAAATATTTGGAACGTGAATAAAGGAAGGAAAGGATCTGTCACAGTCAGCATATCATTGGGCAGGAAGAAGGAAACACTGCTTTCATAGTATTTGTTGAAGCATGAACACTTAAGCCCTTAAAAAAATAATCTACCTCTTTAAAAAAGAAATTTAAAAAAAGTATATATAAAAAAGTTGCTATTTCTCTTCCTCCTCTTTCACATTACCTCTCTACTACAGAGGATTAGATTTACCACCTCTTCGGTAAGGACCCTTTGCTTTTACCTGTACCGTCATGAATTTAATATTTTTAGGAATTAAAAAAAAAAAAAAAGTAAATGATCTTATGATGGCAGGCTCCCCTTATAATAATGTAATATTATAGGTGTCCCGTCTGGGCTCCCCAATACAAGACAGGCATGGAGCTACTGGAGACAGCCCAGCAAAGGGCCACTAAGATGCCTAAGAGACTGGAGCATCTCTGATGAGGAAAGGCTCAGAGAGCTGGGACTAGAGAAGAGAAGGCTCAGGGGGGGGATCTTATCAATGTGTACAAAAATCTTAAGGGAGGGCATCAAGAAGATGGAGCCAGGCTCTTTTCAGTGGTGCCCAGTGCCAGGACCAGAAGTAATAGGCACAAACTGAAACACAGGCGGTTCCCATCTGAGCATCAGGAAACACTTCTTTACTGTGACTGAGCACTGGAACAGGCTGCCCAGAGAGGTTGTGGAGTATCCCTCCTTGGAGATGTTCAAAAGCCATCTGGACATGGACCTGAGCAACTGGCTCTTGGTGGCCTTGCTTAAGCAGTGGGGCTGGACAAGATGGCCTCCAGGGGTCCTTTCCAACCTCAAGGGACTTTGATTCTATGGTTTTACCATATGCACTTGACACCATCTTCACAAAAGAATATGGATTTGATGACCACTCAAGATTTCATGTGCATAATCTTTTTACAATACTGAGAAACATATGTATGTGCTCATTCAGCTGCACTTAGTTAAATGTCAGTGTGCACGCAAGCTTGAACAGAAGATCCTTACAATATTCACATTCACAGTAAAACTTACAGGTAGAACTAGGAAAAGCAAAATAATACAGCCCAGCCTATTACAGAGCTCTATCTTCCCCCATACAACACTAACCAAGTTGCACAGAACTGATAGAATATAGACAGACAAACTTTATTTGCTTTCTACACCACAGAACATACTCTGTCTTCCAGAGTGCCTAACCCTTAATAAAAAATACTGGCCTCAAATCACCACACCACACCATCCATTCTCACTGTAGCCCTGACAGCAATCAGAACCAATTTAAATTCTCATCAGACACAAAATTCAAGAGATTGCTATGTTGCATTTCAGGGAAATCATAAAACACTTTCAATGCATTGGCTCAGCTACAGATTAAGTTCTCAGGGAAAAATCTAACCCAAACCACCCTTAGTCAGAAAGTTAAAAAAACCAAACCAAACCAAACCAAACAAACCCCCCAAAAAACAAACAAACAAACAAAAGACAAGCAGGTTTCTATAGTGATGGGAAAACTTCCAAAAAATCTTAAGCTTCCTATAAACATTCCTAACATAGTTATGATTAAAATAGTGTACATCAGAACCAAGTATTAATGACTGCAATAGTATATTATATTTCTGAATTGTCATAAAGCAGTCCTGCCCCCCTCCACCCAGCTTAATTTTTTATCAAAAAAGGCCAGCTGTTTATCATGACTGATTATCCTTGTGGGCTAACATGTTTAGGTAGTTGAAAATACATTGTATTTTCTCTAAGATCATCACAGTTTTACTACGTATATGCAAAGGCACCTGCATTAAGGGCATAAGCAGCCAATAGATACCATTTGATGTCAGGAGCAGCAATACCCTGAAATAGCATGCTTACTACTTTGTTACTTCAGAAGTTCTGACAAATTTGCAGAAGTTCAGAAAAAAAAAAAAGAGCAACAGAAGTGACACAAGGGAACAGAAAGCACTAAATCACAAGTGGCAAGTAGAGGGTAAAGTATTTATACAGTAGGTAAGCAAGAAATTGATCATTGTAGTATAGAACAGGTATCAGTTAAAACAGTGGCTTTCCAAACACTGCTTTTGATGCCTGGGTACTATATGGATTATTTGTAGCCTGCAAAAGATGGTTAAAAATCACTGACGTATTTTATAAAGCAAAGTACGTGTGTGGAATCTCTAAGGGCATCTGCATCTCTACCAGAAAACTTTCAGAAGAGCACAAATGAAAAAGACTGAAAACCACTTATCTAACAGATCTTCTCCCAACTCTATAGTCTTATTAATGGTGCTGGAGTACCATAAAAATGTATTTCATGACTAATCTGATCACAACAGAATTAATAAAACAATGGTATAAGCTGACTGTGCATATATTCCCACTAAGCAAACTTAATGCTGCATCAACACGCGTTTGCACTAAATTTACATAGTTATATGCTGCTATAAGGATTTAAGGGTAACTGATGCTAAATGGATAGTATATATGGCTATATTCATATTGACGCTGTCATTATTTAAGTACTTTTAAAGAAAAGCTCTCCTCTGCTAACCATGGGCTAGTTGAAAGCCATAAATTAATGAGTTTGTTCCAATAACTATTTCTTATTGTGGATAACGGCACCATGCTTCTCTTTCACACAGTTCTTTGTTTTTATTTGGCTGACTGCCTTGCACTACGTATATCATCAAGAGAACAGAACATAACAGCCATAATGAAGACTACTAATGGAGCATCTGATTGACAGACGGGGTTTTTTGTATTGTCAGTGCACTCTAAGTAACCAGTTCCAACCAAATAAAATTATTTTATGAACTGAAGGTTCAGAGAACTTTAAGGACATATGAGAAGCTGAGAGGCAGGACATGCAATGTGATGAAGAACAGAATCTCAAAAGAGACAATTTATTATTTCTCTTTGTTACAGAAAACTGAGGGTGCTCCAATTCACTTCTGGTTTGTTTCTGTAAGCAACCCTGCTGCATAGGTTCTTCCACAATCACACATATCAATTCCACTAGGAAAGCTGAATCAAAAGGATACCCTGTGATCTGGTCATTGCTAGTAAGATAGTTAAACGCATGCACCACATTTTCATAAGACTTGGGAATGTTTGAGGCTGGTTTGACTGGTAATTTATGCCTAACCTTACATTTTGGCTAGGAGTTACAAGACAAGGTAAACAGCTTGTTCCATCGTGAGCTAGTATCATCTGACACTCACTGACACACTATCTATATCAAACTTTCAACAGCATACCACCAAACATACCATTAGTGTCATCAGACTCCTCCTCATCTTTGGACTTCCTCTTAGAAGAGGGTCTATGCCTGAGTGTGTCTGGTGGGGCTAAGTGCCGAAAGTATCCACTGGGCAAAAGTTCATTCTCCTCCTCTTCATCCTCCTCCTCTTCCTCCTCCTCAATCTCGAATGTAGGCTCTAATCGGGGCATTGGTCGTTCAGAGTCCGAGTCCTCAAATGGTTCATCCAGCACTTCTGTGGTCTCTGAGATTGTTTCAGTGACAACACTGCTGTTGTGGTGCTTACGCTTGCGAACTCGCCTCTTCCGATGAAGAATTGGTTTCTGGAAGTGGAAGGTGGGAGAAGAGAAGACATTTTATCATGTGCAGTAGAAATAAAACATTGATAAACAGAAAACATGAACAGCAGAGTTCAATAGTCTCAGTGGGACTAGAGGGCTCCCTTCTGGAATCCAGACTTCGCTAGCAATACTGACTGGCACCTGCCTTCAGTTAGACAGATGTCAAATACAATGCAAGACAACCGACTTCCATGAAGACTGCTAGATTGACATTTGTGTAATAGTATAAAACATTTAAACAGCTGAAGCTAACAGCCCATCCATAACAGCTGAAAGTTCAGAGACACTACAACATAGATGTGAGTTGTTTAGAACAAGCTGCAAAGATGATAGAGAAGAGAACTTTTTAGTGCAGCATCCCACAAAGATAGTGTTTTCTTGGTCACGTTGACAGAATTCACATCTTTGTGGTTAATCATTCCAAAGACTTTATGCTGTCATTTTAGTTGTTTAGATAGCATTTGTGTTTCGCAAGCTTCTTTTAAAAAAGTAAGGCCGTTTCTGTTTCTATTTTGCATGACTGAGTAGATCTTTAATAACCAAGGCGGAAAAATCAGAAGTACAAGGCAGAAGTTAGAATTAAAAAAAACCCCTACCTCTGATTCATCAAAAACCACCACTACAAAAAGGTAGCAGAAAGCACCCTCCACACAGAGTTCTAGAACACTGAGCAGGTGCTACTTGTATGCTCAGGTATTATCAATTGCAGAGTCCTTCAGAAAGCACCAACATACTGACAAAATATAGTCAGAGACAACAACAAATAAGGCACACACCTTTCGCTTTAATGTTGGCTTGGTGAGAACAGGTGGAGAGCTTGATCGAGGACTCACAGGCTCATCATCTTCCTCTTCACTACTCTCACTAAAACACCTCAGAAGTGCCCTATCACTATCACTGTAGCGGCGGGGTAATCTGTCGCAGTCCTCCGGGAATCTACACTTCAGTGGCTCTGTGTTCTTTTTCAACTGCCCTCTCCACCTTTCCATACCTTCGCTGTACCGCCGACGGGGAATTGCAGATTTTTCACCTTTGCCATACTGTCCCTGGGAAACTACAGATTTTTCCTCATCTTCAGCATACCGGCCTCTTGGGGCTGGAGACTTCTCCTCACATTCATCACATCTTCCTTGCAAGGCCACCGACTTCTCCTCACAGTCGCTGCACCGGCCTCGTGAGGCTGCCGACTTCTCCTCACATTCACTGCATCGCCCACTGGGAACTGCTGTTTTGTCTTCAATGGGCAATATTGGCTCCTTCTCACAAAACGGCTCCCGAAGTTTTTTGCCCTTGCGGTTCCATCGACCTCTTCGTGATGGCTGACTGTTTGCAGGAAGACTATCCAGGGGAAAAATGTGCTTGTTTGGCCGTGCAGAATTGGCTGGAGCAACAATGTCTGGCTTTTTTTCACTCTCTGTAGGTGAGTAAGGCTCTTGCTCCTTCTTCTCCCATGACACAGATTTTACCATCTGATTTAAATAAAAACAAATAGATTTCACACTTCCTATTTAAGCATACATGTCTATCTGGCATTTGAGTCCACAAAAGCTTTTGAGCAAGAAGTCAGAAAAGTTTAACAAGAATGTCTTTTAAGAGTCTGAGAAGAACAAAAGAATTGACCTCCAGGAGATGCTAATAGTGCTAACTGATACTCCTTTCCTCCCAGGTGATAATGTACCTCAACTAGCTTTCTGACAAGTGACTTCAATCAGCAGCAGCCATGCAGCAGCCATCCAGCAGCCTGCTGGAATGCCAGCATCATCTTGCTACATTTGAACACACTATTTGTGTAATTTTCAAGAAAAAAGTGAAACAAACTTGAAGTTATTTTTGCATTAAAATGCACAATTAGTTTAATGTAAATACAGTAACGCCACATAACTTGCCTCTTAGTATTCTAGTCAGTGCTTATCACCTGATGCAAGAGTGCAACCCTTCAAGGACAGCAGCCTACATGTCAGAAACCTTCACTGCTCTGTGGGCAGTAATTCTAAGGCTATTAGTGGTTTTGCAAAAGTACACAGCAAAAACTTTTGGTGAAAAATGTTAAAAGTTTTTGCCGATTCATTTCCATTTATGCTATTTGTCACTTACAGAAATAGTGGGTCCTTCAAACCTAAATCCATTTCAATAATTTGATGACAGATCAGGTCGCTCGAGAGTGGGAGACAGGTTTTTTGTTTGGTTGGTTTTTTGTCTTGTTTTCTTCACACCCACCCCACCCCCCCACCCCAACACTTGCTGCAAAAATCATTAAGGGCAGAAAGAGCCTTTTTACTCTTTTCAGAGCCAGTCTTTAACCTTTCTCTAGACTATACCTGGATGTTTTCCCTATTTTTAGTTTCTAATCTCAAACTATAAAGATACATAAACTAATCACGACTGCATTGCTTTTTATGATTATGCCAAATGCCCAAGCTTGGCATTTGAAATCTTGTTAGCGTTGCCTGCAAAAGTACCGAGTGTGAACTATATGCCACACAGAAGCAACAGATTCACTCTTACACTGGTCTCTGGATCCTTTTCTTTCTGCTGTTGTTGCTCTTCATTTTCCCCATCCTCTGTCTCCTCTTCTTCATCTTCAGAGACAACTGAGTTGGAAACTATAACAGGTGTCCAACGCAGACATTCTGCATCCACATCTATAGGTCGGACATTAGTTCTAAGCTTTGCCATATGTTCCTGGATAAGTTTCTCCCGACGAACGATCACAAATCTAAACAGTAATAATACTCTGATCAATAACAGGCTACGTACTGTAAATGTGGTCATGTGAAACAGATATAAGATACTACAAAAAAATCTGCGTACTCTCAATCAGTGCTGCCATGAATAACTTCAGAGAGGACAGAAAGCTCATTAAAATAGTACGATTTGCACTACCGTCAGACTACCAGAGAAAGCATCTCAAAACTGAGAAAATGTGGTTAGATTCTTTCCACTTCTTGTTAATGGTGAAGCCATTATCTTTCGATGGGTAACATTCAGCTGCAAAGTATAACTTTTATTATGTGTTAAATGGACAAGGGGTATGCCATTTGGAGAACAGGCAACATAAGGTGAAAGATACTGAATGGTAATAAAAGGACTGCTTTACAGTCCCACTACCAGAGTGGATTTTATTCAGTGGGCTGGGAGTAGTATCACTGATTAAAGTACACTGTGAAACGAGGACATAAAACCGTTCTCAAATAACTTCAAGTTTTCCAAATAAGTTCCAAGTTTAACACAAAACACAACAGAATACAACCCCACTCCCAAAACTGCTGTGTTCTAAATCAAGAACAATTCCCAGTAATTCACTTGACTTGCACACTCAGCTGGGCAAGCAGACTACCTCTATTCTATATCCACACACCTCATTTCTCCCAGTGATCTATCCCACTGTTCAAGCATCCCACATTAATTCACATAGTTAATGGCACCTTTGAGGCAGAGAGAAAAGGGGGGAAACAACTGTCTGCTCAGTGACTGGAAAAAGGAACAGGTTTCCCTCTAGAGAAGGGAAGTTGCTGTTCTTTGTTCTGTTTTGCAAGTATGTTAGACTGATTATGCTGAGGGACCCCAAGAGAACACGGCCAAGAGACCAGCTTGCTTTCTCTCACAGCTGCAAATTACTCAGAAGTTCCACAGCTGCAGAGCTACACGGCTGGAAATCTGATCCAGCTTTGGCACAATTCTTGCACTGCACATGAGCATCATAAATCTCTACAGCCAGTATTTAGACACTTAAGTCTTAAATAAAATCAAGCTTATTAGATGTGACTTGTCTCCAAACACCATTAAATTTCATTCAAATACATCTGAAGCTATTTGGAAATACAACCGGACTCCTGTACTCACTGATCACTACGGAAGTCAAGCATTCGTAGGTGATGTAGAGTGGAAGTGATATCTTGAGGGCAGATTCCAGTCAGCTTACTCAATTTTTTGATGCTTAATTGCTTGTCACGTTGATGATAAAGGCACTCCAATATTACACTTTTCCAATAAGCCATATATGAGAGGCGCCCCAGGTCTGACAGAGGCTTCTCTGGTGATCCTGCTTGACCCTCACGCTTTGAAAGTAAATAGCCTGAAGATATACATGAAAAGAATTTTAAAAAATTAGCAAATATAGCTTCTGTTTTCACCCCAACTTCTGCAAAGGCATTTTTCCAGAAGGTAGCTGAATGCTGCCTACAAAATTTAGATTATAACTTTGAAGGATACAATGAGTGGTCTGGATGATTTTTGTGGGTTGCCTTTTTTTTTGTTGGTCTTTTTTGTTTAAATTCCTGTTATTCAATGATAAGAGTACGAGATTTCTAAACTACATTGCCATCAGACACTGGCTATGGGCAATGCCACGAGATGGCAGCAGTTGCCTACCTAGAAACTATACTATGCCTGAAGTACACACTCTGCTGAGTGTCTTCCGAGTGCAATACCAATTTTGAAGATGACAGAGGGAAAACATATTTTAGCCATTTAAAACTAACAGGGCAAACAACTTTCTTGAAAATTCTCTACTGTCAAACTTCAGGGCCATACCAGAGAGTACCAAGCCCTATCTGCAGAGACTTAATTCATTTAAGACTATGATACACTGCACAGGTTCTATAAAGGCCGAGAGGTTATATCCTCCCCAGTATGACAAAGCGGGGAAGGGGGAACCAGTTGAAAAATGTGTCTTCTCACTGCTGCTCTAATATAGCCCAAATTTGTTGATTTCTCAAGATACATCGAGTTCCTTTGTTTCACCAATATTTTCAGGAGAAGGAACAACTTAATCTACACAAGGACGTTTACCAGCAAAATCATTCTAATATAATTATACCAGTAGGGTTTTTTCTCTGGACATTAACTCCAAAATTAGCATGACCACAGGGAGGGCTATATTAGATTGCACTCAGCATAATAAGAGAGATATAGTTAGAACAGCAAGTTGCCCTGTGAACTTGCTGAGATCCACGTATGAATCTGAGAATTGTTTTGAGTATTCAGAGCCTAAGTATGTCTAGTTTTGTTGCTCTCAAAGCTAAATTAAAACGTTACCTATGACCACCTTTTGCTTAAGACACTCATTCCCTTAATCAAGCTGCTGAAGGTTTCAGCAGACTGCACAGTTTTAGGGTTGGCTTTCTGTAGAAAGGACTACATGCACAAGGTAAGCTTCTGCTAAAAACACTATACTGACACATGCCTATAGTTTCCACTGTAAGTTGCTTACACAGGAAACATGAAGATTAGGGGAAAAATGATCAATTGGTCTTTTAGAATTGAAGCCTTCCAACAATAAGAGTAAACTGTGAAGTTCAGATGATTCTGTGAGCTTTAGAATCCTTTGTCCCAAGATGTTTTTTAATTTGGAAAATATCCTCTTCCATAGTTAAACCTCTCTTTAAAATACGAAAAGACAAAGATGAAAAAAAGTTAAGAAAAAGTTTCTTACTGAAGTCAATTAGGAACCTGCCATAGCCCTTACGCTGGTATTGTGGAAGAATCATTATACAGGAAACATTGTACTTCTGTTGGCAGTGTTTTTCCTGTTAAAAAAAAAAGCAGCAAATTAAAAAAAATAATAAAAATACCAGCGAGAAATAGAAGTTGTTCTGTGCAAGTCCCTCATTACTTCTATAACAAAAACTGAGATAGAAAGCCACAATCAAAGTTTCTTAGGAATAACAATGTACATGAGCCCAGGAAAGGCTTTAAAAGAGAGAATAATATTAAAACTCTATTACCACCCTTTCAGTTCAGAAAAACAAAAAGAATGAAATCTTGACATAACTACCACCTTCTGCTTAGATACAATACAGTAAAGAACGTGGGCTGCATAGCAGATAAAGTTCAAAGCACAAATCTGAAGGCAGCTAAATTAACTGAAAAAGTTTGCAGTATTCCAGTGAATCTTTAACCGTTATAACATAGTAAAACCCATACTCAAATCTGCTGAAGACTGAAAGGAAAAGCTTCAATTAAAGTTATTTAAAAATAAGTAAACTATTACTTATTTAGTAATCTTAATTTAGTAATTCTTAAGAAAAGGCCTATCTGAAATCTTGGCCCTGTTCTGTCAAAAAAATAAAAGGTGTAAAATGAGGTGCAAAATTGCCAAACTTGTTTGAAAAACAATGTATTTACAGAAGGAAAGATGAGATAGAACTACTTGGTAACAATGTTTATCTCACAAACAGTACTACCCATCACCACCAAGAGCAGGATGCCATTTGAAGGGTTGGGTTTTTTTAGCTACTAGCAGCAGTACAGGTTCCTTAGATAACATAGGCTGTTCAACATTATGAGGAAACTTGGTTTTATTAGTTGGTGTAGTTGGTGATCTCCAAATGTAACATAAATAAAATGTGGTTGCAACAGAAGTCTATACCTATATTACATAATGTATTAGATAAAATGCAAGGGCCTAGATTACAACAATTTAAAGACTCTGAAGCAGCATTTCTCACCATAGCAAATAAAGTTCCAAGTCTGAAGTACTCAAATACTTGCCTTGGAAAAATAGCCAACAAGGTGACAGCCCTTGACATCGTTCTGGGTCAGCACGTAGAAAAGAAATGGCTCCACATCATAATAGAGAGTCTTATGGTCCAGGAAGAGTTTGGCTAACAAGCACAAATTCTGGCAGTAGATAGTACTGACGTTGCCATCAACCTTACAGAAATGAGGAAAAGTTTTGTCACTCCATTTTCTGTCATGCAAGGACACGCTTCATCTGGGTATGCCTGCATGTTTGAAATGTCTAACGTGAGAGGAAGACTTCTCTGTCACAGGTAGTGTCTCAAAGGACTTAAAACTTTCACAGCATAAAGGCCATGGCCAAGTCACTGTTACATTCGTTAGCCTGAGAGAACTTAAATTAATTTTCCTAAAAGGAAAAAGCATTTTTACAAAGCAAGCCTTCTCATATGTTTTATAGATGAATAATATATACATGAGGTCAGCTCCCACTGCTTGCTTGTAGTTCTTCACTCTTAGCTACTGAATGCTTAAAGAATGAAGATTTTTAGGGCTATGGAAAACTTATCACACGATTGGGCGCTGAAGACCCTATTTTATAGAAAAAAGCAAGTGGTATAGATTTCTAACTTACCTCAAAGACTGAAATATTGTTTTTTCTGTAAATTTCATTGGCTGGAGGATGAAACCAGCCACATTTTTTCATATGCTGTTGGAGAATAGTTCTGCTTTTCATATACTTTAGACAGAATTCACAAAGGTACAACTTGGGTAGCCTGTAAGCAAAGATAAAGAGATCAATGACTGAAGATACAGGCTTCTGTATAAAATTCCTCACTCCTGCAGAAAGAGAACTTGATGAAAACCCGGTATATACTGACCTTGAGAGTGTGCTAATCAGGCCCAAAACACCTCACCATACTTAAAGTCATGGCACTTACTTATTCTGTAACGAATGCATATTAAAAAAAAAAAAAAGTACTTAATGCCCTGCGTAATTACTTTTACATTATGAAGTTATGTCAGAAGAAATACATGCATCCATTAAAATCCTGGAAAAAACAGCAAAAAACCATGCAGTTTTGCACTAGTGACACTAGGATGGATTATATAAATAGTTCCTATTCTCTCCCTTCCCTCCCTGTAACAAGACAGCTGTATGTACCCCTGAGCAGTAAGTCAGAACACCATCTATCTGTTTGCTTTAAAACCATTTTACATACTACACTGACATGAACAAATTGAATGCAAGTGTCCCAATATTGTTGTGATTTACTCCATTTACATACTCTTGCTTGGGCAGGGACGCTATTTTCAGTTACCTTCAATGCCTTTAGCAGAGCTAGAATAATTCCTCATGACAGACAACATACTCTCATTAAATGGTAGAATAAAGAGTTTTATTTAATTTTCTCTCTGTAGCTATGGCCCTTAGAAGTTATTCCTGTTTCTGAATCAAGTTAAAGTTCGGAGAGTTTGCAGTTTAGAGAGTTTGCAAAGTTTGTAAGCAAGAGAACATCAAACAACTATACCTGCATCACAACAGAACAATCTCTCAGATGCCAAAACATGTAACATTAAACATTTCCTCTTTAGCTGTGCTGAACTACATACAGCATAAAAATAATACATCAAAGTAATTCCTGTGAAATTTCTATTTATTTTTCTCTTTCAACTCCCATAGACAGCATACAGCCATTTTTAATCAAATCATTTAATAGATAGTTAACATCCCATTCCTTAAACAAATTTATTATTTTTTTATCATGAGGAGTGCTGCAGTTGATTTGCAGGAGGGAAGGGATGGCATCTAGAGGGACCTTGACAGGCTGGAGGATTGGGCCTATGCAAACCTCGTGAAGTTCAACAAGGGAAAGTGTAAGGTCTTGCACCTGGGTCAGGGCAATCCCCAGTATCAGTACAGACTGAGGGATGAATGCATTGAGAGCAGCCCTGCAGAGAAGGACCTGGAGATACTGGTGGATGGAAAACTGGACATGAGCCAGCAATGGGTGCTTGCAGCCCAGACAGCCAACTGTATGCTGGGCTGCATCCAAAGAAGCATGGCCAGCAGGTCAAGGGAGGTGATTCTCCCCCTCTACTCTTGTGAGCCCCCCACCTGGAGTACTGTGTCCAGCTCTGGGGTCCTCAGTACAAGACATGGACTTGTTAGAGTGAGTCCAGAGGATGGCCACAAAAATGATCCAAGGGCTGAAACACCTCTTCTATGAGGAAAGGCTGAGAGAGTTGGGGTTGCTCAGCCTGGAGGAGAGAAGGCTCCAGGGAGACCTCCTTGCAGCCCTTCTATATATGAAGGGGTCTCATAAGAAAGATTGAGAGACTTTTTACCAGGGACTGTAGCGATGGGACAAGGGGCAGTGGTTTTAAACTGAAAGAGGGTAGATTTAGATTGGACAGAAGGAAGACTTTTTTTACAATAAGGGTGGTCAGACACTGGAACAGGTTGCCCAGAGAAAGTGCAGATGCCCCATCACTGGAAGTGTTCAAGGTCAGACTGGATGGGGTTATGAGCAACCTGATCTAGTGAAAGATGTCTCTGCCCATGGCAGCGGGGTTGGGACTACCTAGTCTTTAAAAGGTCTGTTCCAACCCAAACCATTCTGTGATACCACACATAACGAACCAATGTACTCCGAGAGTCAGACACTCTAATCACTTACATGCTTAATAACAGCTCAATACCAGGTCATTTGGCTGAGGCTGCTCCCTCCTCAGAGCGTGGAATATGTCGGTTCTTTGGGAATCCATCTAATCATATATTCCTGTGGCAGTTCGAATGCTCACAGCATATGCAGGTTGTTGCAGTGAGCTTATTAACTTTTTGACTCAGCCTAAAAAGACCTTGAGACAGCTATTAACTACCATGAAAAGTATCTCGATTATGAGTACTTTGCTTCTGTCCTACATTCAGATAGAATCTTTTTAAGATTTCTGTGCCTGCTGGAGTACAGCTTTCCCATAAACACTGAAGCAGAACAAAGGAGAAGAATGTTCAGTCATACCTCGAGTATTCCTGTGGATATGGGGAGGAGTACCAGGTCTGGATTTCATACTTGCCAAATTCAATGACAGAAGGGCATCGGACTTGTGGATCAGGAGGCCCAGTCACCCCTACTTTCTATGCAAGGGGAAAAAAAAAAAAAGTTTTTGTGAATTTACAAGTGAAAGGCTTCTAAGCTGAAATGAATTTAAACATTCTTATCTACACAGTCCATCCTACTCGAACTCACAGAAAATTAGGAAGATTCAGATGATGCTTTCTGACACTAAAACCCAGTACTATTCATACTAAATGCTCTGCTTCTAAAGAAAGCATTTGTTTTGTCAGTTCATGAAGACTTTCTCTCAAAAGACCGTCACTCACAATTAAAAATCCAAATATTCCCACTTGGCCTTGCATTATCCTATGAACCACCTGGACTGCAAAGCTATTAATAAATGAGACCGTATTTCACACAGGAGGTCAGAAACTAATGTGAAGAGTACCAGTGAATCACCTATATGCAAATTTATGCTGGCAGAATGAAACAGCTATACCTGGGACAATGGTTTAGAGATTGAAAGGCTAACATTCAAAATTAACATTTTTCCAAGTTTTCTAAGTGGGACTGGTGTAGGCAGAAGTCACCTCAGAATCTAATCCTATGCGTACACATTTTAAGGAGCTCTATCTAGATGAAAAAGGACAGTAATCTCCTATGAAAATATTTAATCCAAGAGCTCCATCAGTAACTGATTCATGTTTCCTTCTATTCTTACTCAGAAGATGAACAGAGTATTTCAGCAGTCAGCCAAATAAGGCCTTAGAGCTTACTACCTGCATGTGATCCACAACCACTTAATTGTTTTTTGTTCCTCCTCCCCCCTCAGTTTACAGATCCATTCCTTAGGCTTCTCGTTTCATCTTAGGCTACCTACTAGGACGGAAACTAGATAATTTATCTTACTTCAACTCAAAAGCTAGATTTAATAAGAACAAACTCCCTAGAGTTTAAGAAAAAGAATTAAGACAATGCTATTAAATAAGCACAATCTTGGGTGCTAAAAGCATTTGCTACTTGTGAGGATTCCATGAGGAAAGGAAAGCACAACCTCTGCATTTTTGGTAACTGATACAGGATTGCACGCAACACAAGAATTTCACTCCTTGGCAGAACGAATCACTAAACGTAGAGACCCAGCTCCCATACACCTGTTTACACATCACAGTCATTGGAAGAAAGCCTTCAATAGCAGACTACTGCTTTAGCCTCTATGCTAGCTGCAGATAGCTCTGAATGACTTCTTGAACATTTAATATGCAGTATCTTTTCCTCAGCTCACTCAAAATCTTTTGATACATCACTCTGCATTTCCATTTTCTTTGGTGAGGCAGTTAGGTCAGTGTACACACACAAGGTCCCTGCATCGGCTGCATCACAACTCTGGTCAGCCCTTTCCTTACCAAAACCAACTAATTAGTCACCTTAAATTTAAAATATTTAATCTACAACAAGTATTTTCCCCACACAGTGTGGGGGTGAATCTCTCAAAACCTTGCTCCTTTTTCTAAGCAGATGTTTGGTGATTAAAATTTTCTCTATTCTGGCTATATTTCCCTAGATTTCATGTCAGATCTTCAGTTATTTTTCTAAAACATAATTATGGTCACAAGCCATAGTCTCACATGTGATTTGCTCAAGGATGCACACACTGAGTTTTGTTAAAATCAATCCTGTAACAAAGTTTGAAATAAGCAGTGTTATACAGTAGTGTTTTATGTGCACCTCAATAAAAGAGCTAACTGCACTTCACCTTAGTCTGCTTTATCATACGCACAGTGTAGTTCAGCCTTATCGCAATTCATTGTTCATTAACTCTTTTGGTACAGAGACTGTATTTAGTATAGTGGAATTAAACCAGGCTGACAGAATCACAGGTAAATAAACAGAAGACAGATACCTGGAGAAGTTTAGAAGGACAGTTATACTTAGTGAAGCACTGTTCAGGGAAGTCACTGCATAAATTCAATTGACCCCTTTGGCTTCAGAAAGAGTTAAGTCATAACATTATTCAAGTTATTGAAATGTACAGGTAGAGACACGACACACGTGTATACGCACACGTATGTGCGTATAGACACACACAGTAATGCCCCATCCTGTTCTACAAGGAGTTAAAATAGCTAGAAAAAGAATGTTTTAGTTAGCCAGAGGCTCTGTGTGACCCATGAGGCTGGTACTTTATCATTTTAACAGTCCACATGTTTTAGCAGCTATTTAACAGCTCTGTATTCTGACACAACTAAAGCCAGAGCCCTCAAGGCTTTTTAGGTGCCCACCTTAACCTCTTATGCTCTTATGCTCACTTTTATATTATCCTTCAGCTCTCTTGAGGTCAGTTCCCCATTACTCTCAAGCAGCAGAAACCAAGCACATTAGCTTATATGACAGACTGACTCATCTGGAGTCTGTATTTCTTGTTGGTTTTTGTTGTTGTGGGTTTTTTGAGTCTGTTTAAATTTCTTTTACAGGTTTGGTACTTACTGCCAGACACTGAAAATTTAACTTTACCTGCAGTGCTTGTTCTTGAATATCTCTAAACAACTCCATGTCTTTTTCAGTTAAGACATCCTGGCTCCCAAAAAAACGCTCCTCATTTTCCTGTTTTCCATCCCAGCCATCCTGATTGTCTGTAAATGAGAGAAAACTGTCTTCACCTAGATTTGGAAAGGAGTACTTGTTTTTTAGTGCAGCGACAAACATCATCTGGCTGTATTCAGACATCGTGCCAAGTTTTTTTGATGGGATTTTCTATTCAGATTTGGGACCACAGCGGAAGAACCAGTTCTGGATTTGTGACCATGTAAAGAAGTATTGTCATATATTAACCAGGTCCGAAACTCACCACTCAGACATTCATAGTATCATGAAGGCATTTGTAACAATGAGACAGTTTTGGATAAACGGCTTACCATTACGCCTGTTTCTCACAAACAATGATCACAACAACTATTTAAATGCCGTATCTGGTGCAACCAAAACCAGGACACTTACGTTCATCACCCAAGAAACACCTCTTCCACAAAAAAAAGCAAACGAAACCCACAAGACACTTCACCTCACCCCCAAAGCATTAAGATATATTATTGTTCTTCCAGCACCACCCAGGCTACTGCACATAACTATTCTAAAGCTGTAAACCTTGTAGTTATTGTGGAGTATTTTCCACTGCTTGCTTAGGAACAATTCAAGCTATGAAACTCTTCAACAAGACTGCAAAGATCTGAAGACAGATAACAAATCAAGGTCCAGTCATAAATTAATGTCTTAAGCTAGAAAAGAAAACAAGGAAAGCAGAACTGCGTTCAAAAGAAGGGATGCTCTCCAGCAGGAAGGTGCCAAACTGCAGGAAGCAGGCTCCTCTATGGCTCAGAAAATTAAGAAACATTTGCATGCAAGCCTATACCAGAGACCAGAAACTCATGGGTCTGTCAAGCTGATTTTAATTATCTGTTTCCCATTTCACACTTCTACCTTGCTGTTCTTAATTTTCATCAACCATTCTCTACATTACTTCTTTCAAATGTGACATTATTTAGCACATTTCCTAACGCTATCTGCAAAGCCCTCATTACCAAAGGGCATTTTACCTCACAGTAATCATTTAATCCCTCATCACACCTTGCCATCAAATATAAAGAGGCAAAGGTCTCTAGAATCACCGCCTTTTTCCAACTGGTATTCTACCTCAGTGCACCAAAGATAACTGCATTTGAGTGTTAACTTTCAGCTCAAAGTTTCCAGTCTCTAACAATTCTAGTCACTTCAACATCCTAGCCTTTGTACATTTTCTTGGTGTACAGGATACTTACATTGGCAGGGTGAAAAATCTTTACCTGTGGGCCATTCTGAAGTGCTAGATTTCCTGGTACCCTTTTTCCTGATCCTATACTGCTGAGAATAGTCTACCACTTCCCCTCGAGGTTTTCGTCCATCAGGGGAGGGAGTGAAGAATTTAGTAAGGCCATCTATAAGCCCTTTGGTTTTCTTGTTAAACTTCAAGGTGGTGCTGCCATCTCTGCAGAAGTCCATGACATCTGTCTGCTCCAGGTATCCTCCTTCTGATGATGCTGACTGACTGGATAGAGCGATCTTACGCTTCCGACCCCGACCAGGGCCAGTTCGAACTTTGCTGAAAGGGCCTTTTGATCTAAAGAATGAGAAGGGGAAAGATACGGTCAGAAGATTCGGTAAGGCGGCTTGTTTTGGGTTGCAAAGTGGGCTATCATCTTCCCTGCTTATTTATTAATCACATAGAAGCTAAACATGAACTGAATAATAAGAAAGGAGTAGTCAAGAGTCTGTGTACCCTAGAGGAGCCAGGATTCTAAACATCTCAGTAGAAGTACTGTACTATTTTTCTCCACACTGAACATTATCTGCAATTCATATGAATACAAACAATAGGTTTTCATTAAATTTATTACAAAATTGAACTTTAAAATCAGTAACCACAACGACCATGACAAGGCCACACAGTCTGTCCCAGCACAACAGACTGCTCCACAAATGCAGAAACATGTGGAAGGGAAGCAGAAAGGGGCCAAATATTTTCTGGCAGCAGTGTCAGATTAAATATACATCAACCAACCACCTCACATGCTTTATTGTAGATTACTTAGTTTCCCTAAACATCAGAAAGAGTTCTTGAGAAATGCAAAACAAAATAATTACGCTGGAAGACGCAGCCAAGCAGCAAAACAGACTTGACACAAACAGCAGAATTCATCTATGACTGTAAGGAAAACAAAATAGAAACTAAATAGTAAGTTATTACAAAGAGTCAAAAATCTAGGCAAAAAGAAGCACTGAGATTATTTCTAGTCTTTCACAGCACTCTTCAGAAATTCTGTATTAAAGAATAATGAAAAGCTCTTCATTGTAAAAGAAATCTTCTCACAGAGTAGACCAGACGTTTCAGAAATACCCACTGCCCTACAGAATCTTATACCTTACTCCTCCTTATAGAGAGACTTACGTTGTATTTTGACTCTTTAACCTGTTTTTGGGACGTCCTATTGGGTTAGCATAGCGTCGTTTTATCTGTGCTGCCTTCTTGTGTAAAAGTTTTCTTCCTTTCTTCCGTGGCCGACATATTTGACATATCCACATACCTATAAGACACAAGTTCCCATCACTGAATGCAAGGGACATCTATATAGGATAAAAAGGAGAATTACGGGCCCCAGGCCTTCTGCCAGAAAGGGTGGGAACAGTTCAAAAGGCCCCAATTATCACACGTACATGTAAGAAGAATTATGTGTACGTTCCAGCCATCTAAACCCAAGTCCAGTTAATTTCCCACCTCCCACACCTCAGATATACCTCCCACAACCATGCAGGAAGTCTATTTAATTCATAGAACATTATTAGAAAACCATACAAAAGTAACACATTTGATTATCCCATATTCTGCTTGTGACTACACTACTTCCAACTATCTTCTATAGGAAAATTTTCTTCTAACTACCAAGGAAGGATATTCCTTAGATAACCTGCTTTCTGATGGAAAACAGAAGTTTGGTTGTACTCCAGGATTCTCTACTGTCCAAACGGGTATCACTTCAAAAACTTAGAAGTCCACCTCTTTCTTTTGCACAAGGCTATTCATTCAAAGAGAAGCTGATCATTTTAATCTGCAAGGATCACTTCTATTCCCTCAAACTGCAAAGATTTTTTTCAAAACCCTTCACAGACAATAACGTACAGGAAGCAGGAAACCGTGGAAAATCTGGATGTGAAGCTCTGACCCTTCTCTACTTTCTAATATCTGAAAAGCAATGCTGTAAAGAACAAGTTAAATGTAGCTAAAAGAAGACCAAACATGCGGAAGCGCTTTCTACCCACTGATCTCTTCCAACACCATCTTAAATTATCCTTCTCATCACACAGTCCTCACCTTTTGGCATCCTGGTAAGAGGGGGGTCACAGCACTCCATGTGAAAACCACGGTCACACGAGTCACAAAATAGCATGTTATCCTGTTGAAGACAGATAAAGTTAATCTCTCTTTAGATGTGCATCAGCATCAAGCCCTCCATTAATTTGTCACCATCTCAGAGAATACGGACACAGTTTTCAACTACAGACATATCATGGTATTTCACAGATCTCGGAAAGACTACCAGACTCAAACAAAAGCTACAAATATTTGACTCTAGAATGATTTTATTTTGTAGTTCAACAGAACATCCACAAGACTGATATCCTCTTCATTCAGTCCATATTCGACTGTACTTACAGCATTTTTGCCCTGATCTCGACAGGAACTGCATGTTTTGCACTCAATACACTGCCATCGCAAGGCTTTCACTCGAACTGTCAACTCTGGAGAGAACTTCAAACAGGACGGATGACCTACAGAAAAAGGAGAAAATTATACCAGTAAAACCATTCCACTGCTGTTAATGCTCACAGATCACTCACAGAGAGATTACTTTATCAAACACATATTCCCACACAGAATTTTGGTTATCCAGATACTCCTATTTTTTAAATGTTTCTATTCTTATCTACTTATAACACAAAAATAATATCCTAGATAGCAAGTGGCAGGCCCACATACAAAAGAACACCAAGATAATTCTTCATAACTGAGTTGAGAAACATGATAAAATTGGTCATCATTACCACATTTTTAAAGAAACCTCCAGGAGTGAAATGAACTATTTGTGTCAGGTTGACTTAACTGTCTTCCTCTCTGGGAACATGAGATTCAGCTAAACTAACTGTATTATATGCCATAGATGCATACTCCTCATACGTATGGGTCAGGAGTAGTCACCGTACTAGACTTCTCTCTCTCAAGTGGCAAGGTTATTATTAGATGCATACTCATATGTATGGGTCAGTAGCAGTTACTATACCAAGCTCTTCTCTCTCAAGCGGATGGATTATTACTAGCAGCACTGTAAATGGTCACCTACCACTGTTGCCACAGTCAGCACAAGAGATGAGCTCTTCAGGTTTCTTCTCCCGATTTTGCTCTTTTGTACCAAGGCAGAAACTGCAGATTGGAATTGGTTCAGCAACCGGCTTTGACAAAAACAGACAACAAAAGCACTGAGTATATCAAAGGAGCAAGTCATAATACACAAAATCACACAGACATTAATATCACATGTAAACAGTACGTAATATACACTGTCTCACAAATTTTGGTTGGTTCTCACCACACAATTCTGCATTAATTGTAACCTGAGTAGAAGTTAGAACTCCAAAGACAAGAGACATAATCCCAGGTACAAAGGAAAAGAGAATGGAATTCCAGGGCTAGGGGAACTTGGAAAAAACAAGCTGGGAAAGAGGGCTATAAATTAATACATAACTGAATGCAAAGTTAGAGAGAGTTGGTGCCTTAATTTGTCAACAAATGAATGAGCTATGATGTGATGCAGTGGTGGAAAAGAGCCACAGATGACCCCGGAACACAGTAGTCTTAGCAATTCCCATCAGGTATCCAGAAAGCAGTAGTGCAATCGTCAAAAAAATCTGCAGTACACTCTTTGAATAAAACGTATTATAGAACAAGTACAACAACTGTACAACTATTAACATGGTTATGAAAAATGAAAATAAAAAAAATTCTCATCTAAGAAATTATGTGCATGTGCTGTTTAGCACTCAACAGCAGGAGATGAAAAGGTTTGCTCTCTCTGAAAAAGTTTGGGAGGGTTATGTAGGGAAAAAGATTTATTTAAGATGAGGCACAACACTAACAAAATAACAAATAGATATTAACTAGCCAACAATACATTTGGCCTGGAATAACCAGGACGGTTTTAAATCAAAGGACTGACATTCTATAACAGCCTCCTCAAAGAAGTAACAAGTGCAATAACTGTTTTAAAGTGGCACTTGATCAACTAATGAGATGGAAAGGATAATCTTATCGCCAGTAACTTTAAGTGCTGGATTTCATAATCTAGCAAATTCTTTCTAATCCAGTTCTGCATTTTCCAAGACAAGTCTGTGATTTATAGTTTTCAGAGCAAAGATGTAAGCAAAATTTAATCTAAAAATATAACAAAAATATGCTAAAATCACATTTAGAACACTGGAAACATGAAAAACGTTAGATTATGGTAAGTTTTGAGACACATTCTTTGTATAGCTGTATCAAGCTACAGTTAATGATTTCACACATACATTTTCCAGAGTATATTATGCAACTACATATGCACATACTGTTAATTATTGTATGGAAGCATATGTCAGAAGAACGTCAAGGAATCTTTACTCTGGCTAAGCCAAAGTAAAAGCCATATGCAGAATAGTTTCTTGCAGATATCAGGTTGGTTTACATTACAGTAATACAGAAACTGGAAGTGGCAAGCTGTAGCCTCTACTTTGGTGTACAGATCCAGTATACTCACAGACTGAGGTGTGTTCCTTAAAACATCCACTAGATGGAAACAATAAGAACACTTTAGGAAATTTGCTGTTTCAAAATTCAGCCACACCATGTGGAATGACTACTTGGGAATGAAAGCCTAACATTCCTCATCGTGAACACAAGTATTTATCTTAGCCTTTCGGATGTTGAAGTGTAAACTATATGAAATCACCTGCCCATCAAACTATTTCAGTCCGAAACATTCATAGGTTTAGTTAATTGAAGGATTCCAGTTTCTGCTCCCTTTGTGAAAGGGAGAAAACAAGATTGACTGTAGATAGTTATGCCAAGCATACAAACCGTTAATATCCAAGTGAGACGGGGCAAATAGCATCTTCACTTTGACAGGAAGTACCTTTCCAGCCGTAGTCACCGTAGCAATTTTGGCTAAAATGAGCTATGTAGGGACCCCCCCCCATCCTCTGTTAACACAGAGAGGGGACTGACTGTACACAAATTGTTCCCTTTTTGTTCATGACTGGATTCTAGGTGCCAGACAGCTAGCCGCTTCCAGTCCGTATCAGGTTTACTGAGGGGAAAGCCTGTGTATTAAGGGTCTGTCAGTGCTTTAATTTCTTTGGAATCAAGATTTCAGGAATTACTTTTACCCTCTACCTTCTGAGGAACATTCACTGGTCTTCTTACTTTAAATCTCTTCTTCCTGAGGAACACTTACTACCTCTTGGAACAAGTTACCATTAACTAATCTTCATCTTTCCCGTAAGAGTAACAAATGGTTCTTTTTTTTTTTATTTTATTCACATTTCAATATTACTCAAAGCAGACAAGCACCATTATTCCCATTTTCAGATAAAAAAATGCTCAGAGAAAGTTCCTTGAGTAATGTCAACAAGCAGATCAGCACAAGAACTAAAGACTGCAGTGATCCCCGCCTAGGCATCTGCTGGTCCTCTCTGAAAGAAATGCAATGACCTTGATCCACCACAAAGTTGCAGCAAAAAGATTTAGAATCCAATTTGCCATGTTTATTCATCCTTTATATTTCGTCATGTATAGCTCAGTCAGTTAAATTAAAAAAATAAATTAAAAAATTTACAGAACTCTCTAGCTTCTTAGCAAATTGTAACTTCCAGAATGTTACACGTGCAGTTTTGCCAGAAACGGACTCAGCAAACATAATTTCGCATTCCAGAATCATTCGTTTTCCTCTCATTTCAGTCTGAGGTTATGATAAAGTTTCATAAAGAATCTCAGCTACACCATAACAGTCTTTCAGACAGAAGGTAAAAAGAAACATTTATTCTAACAGTTAAACTTTAATGTGACTGAACATTCAACAGTATCAGTTTCCCTGCATGTATGGCTACAGTTTACTGATTTTTAACTCATAGTTAAGAGCCAATGTGACATTAAAGTTGCACTATTGAATGCCGAGGTTCACATCTAGTATTAAAAAAAAAAAGCAAAGAAGCAGAAGAAGGGTTACGGACGACAACCAAGCTGTGACAAAAACATTCATATTACTCTACATGTTTCTGTTAGCTTTGAAGAGCTTTGAAGTTACCAATTCAAAACAGAAATAACTAAGTAAATGAAGACTGCCAAAAATACAAAAAGAAACCATGATCCAAAACCCCAGCGCCTCCTTGCTCTGAACACAAAATAATCTCAGTGATACTGTAACAGAACAAGCACAAGACATTGGTTTTCGTAATACAAAAGGGGCAATACACTTTCAGAACTGAAATATGCACCGAATTTCAGTCTAAATTGCTTACGTATCTCAAAAAAACATTTACAGCTTTAGTTCAAAGGGCTGTAAAACGATGAGTTAATTCAGAGACTTGACATAAGCAAATCTGGATATATAGAACTGAACTGCTAAAGGTAAGTACTCAGAAATGCTGTCAACTTATAGTTACAATTAAACAACCAGAAGAATTTCATTTTCCGCTATATACGTAATCACTGTAGCGCTTGAAGAGACTACCTATTCATGGAGAACGGCTGTACCCCAACATCACAGGGCAAAGAAACCAGGCAAATCACATTTGCGACACAGAGTAAGAACTGATGTTTTTACCATCGCTTACAGATTACATCAAGAATGCATTTGGTCTAACATCTGCAAGTGTAGTGAAATGGACTTAATTATGCAGTCACATCTTATTAACTGTATTACTGAATTGCAGTGTAACAACAGATAAGACATTAAAACTTCTGGCACCACTTAATTACCAAATGGTGTTTATGTATTCTTTATGTTTCTCTCTCTTTTTTTTTTTTAAATGAAGGAGAATAGCTTTGCTACTTCTGAAGGAATCATATGCTATGGCCCCTAAACAAAGTGATGTAGTTTGAAAAACTGAACCCCTCGCAAAGCATGAAGTATAAAAGGGGATTTCTTCCCTCTGGTCAATGTCACAGCAGACACCACACAATGAGATAAATCACATGGAAGAAGACAAAAAGACTGCAAGACTTTTGCCCGCAGTATTAGGTGTACATGAAAGATACAGTAAGAATTAATAAATTATTCTTGGGCCGCAAGTAAGAAAAAGAACAGAACAACCTACAAGAACAGGAAGGGAGAAATGAATGGCAAAGGGCTTCTTGCAGGGAGCAGATGATAAAATTGTAAGTGATGCTATTTTTGCTTTATATGTTTAAACATTACAGACAAATACATGAAAAAATATGAAACAGAAATTAGATTATTGAGACTATTATTAGGATTTTATGTCTAGCTCCAATATTCACATAACAGCAGGATATGGAAATAAATTTTCAAAGGCCAGACAATAAAATTATTTAATAATAGATGACCTACAGAAATAAATATACTCAGGAATCACTGAGAAGTTAATTGGACACTAAATGTAAGTATTTATACATGGAAGAAATATGAACATATTAATATAGAGAAAACATTCTGACAAAGCAATAGCAGATGAACCAATTCCTGACAGTTAAGACAGGCACAGCCTTAAAGTAAACTATTATTTTCTATATGCAAGTCAATTAATAGAGGTAAAACAAGAGAAATGCGTAGGCAGCAGATGTACGGATAATAAGAAGCTCTTTTAAATTTGTTATGGGTAAAGAATCCTAAGCACAGCTTTTCTTACAAAACATCATGGAATTACTACTGAAAACATAAGAAAGGCAGAAATATTCCACAAATATCTGTTCTTTGTTTTGGGAAAAAGCTGCTGAGGTAATCTTACCACATGATGCCAATGAGAGGCTCTTTTTGGCAACCCTAAGTAGTTCCCATTTAAAAATCCCCCAAAGTTACAGTTCATATGCCAACAGCTGAGGCTACTAACACTTCAAGCCTTTATGATGCTTACTAAAGTTCTCTTTCTGTACATCTTCCTAAGAAGCAACAATTAACAGCTTAGATGCATTAAATACATCCTTTCTGCCAATACCTTCTTACCTACTGGGAAACCTTGTAGCATTGAACACTGCAGTCCTATATACTTATTAATCAAAGAACAATAGGCCAGTAAGAGGAATTAAAAAACTGACCATTTAAACATACGAGAAATATTGTGCATTTAAACCTATTGTATACTTCAAGCAGGATTTACTACACTGCATCAAAATTCACCTGTTGGTCCAAACTTTCATTTAAATTGTTACATTTAGCCTCTACCATGAGTACTGTTTGATATGGTTTTAGATGACTTACACATGCCCACACATGTGAATCTACCAAGTACATGCAATTCTTTCACACAAGAATGGACATTTCACAGGCGACAGCAGACATTTCCGGATACCAGTGATGTTGTTATCCACTGAAGGTATCAGTCCCTTTGATATCAACTGCATATTCACATCTTGTGGTCCCAATGCTGTGGTTAGGTTTTGTAGAAGTCATTTTAAAGTATCAACTTGCTAAACTGCATGCAGACCACACTGGAATAGTTTTTGCAGAGCAGAATAAGACTGGTGGGAATTTCACTCCTTTTGGCACAGAAAAGTCAGCAGCAATGAACACTGATCACCCACTACATTGTATAGGAACATGTAAGTGACATGCCAATCAATGTAATTTCTGGAAGCAATCTGATCAAAGCTCAGAAGAGATTGTAGACAATATTTAGAGCTACCACCTTTCTCCTGATGGCAAAACCTACTAACATCATCACACTCCAAAAAGAGCACCAAGCAAACATCAATTCAACAGTGCAGGCTACATTATTAGTATCAGTGGGATGTTGTTGGGACCTCCACTCTGACTTTTTGATCTGAGTGATTATAATTTTTTCCCCTCCCAGGAGGAAACCATACACTTTGACCCATTGTTTCTTTTTATCTGTCTCAAACCCATGACTTTTTTTTTTTTTGGTGCAATCTCCTGTAAGAAACTGCCATGGTTCTTGGAACTCAAAACCTAAGAGTTAAACCACTTACATAATCTGACACACTCTAAAGGAGTCTAGTACATTAATGAAGCAGCTTGCCTTTCGAGAGGGAAAAAAAAAACCCAACAACAACAAAAGAAGAAACCAGATTTATAAAAGTATCTTTTATAAACATATCTTTATTCAGTCAACGGATTGCTGTCAGAAGGAAAACTTCCTGAGCTGCAGTCCTACATTTTTTTTAAATATGTAAAACACCTGCTACTCTCCAAGCCTTTTAGCTGAAGGTTTACCACTACATCCTAAAGAACATGGCAGCTTCCTGCCCCTTTAATTTGCTCCCTCACCCTTCATGAGAAAGTCTAGTACAGGAAGAGACACAGTGGAAAAAAAAATTCAGAACTTTAAGCAGAAGTCCTTCGTTTTTGTTTTAAATAAGAAGTGATCCACAAAGTTCATATTTTAGAATATACAGTCAGCAACATAGCAATCACAGATGCTCCCTGACAAAAGTCTGTCAGGGCATGAATTATGTAATTTCCTAATCGAGGAATTATATTTTCCTTTGGGGGCAAGAGCTTACTCCAGGCAGCAGTACCCCAAAGCATACTCACTCTTCCTCCCGGCCAGCAAGGACACCTCCACCTTATCAACAATAACGACAATAATCTCCACTTGTCTTTGCTTTGATTTACTTGGCTGTAAAAAGGAAACAACATTTCCCTTTCTCAAATTCTGGTATTAAAGTTCAATTTCAGCATGGCAGTTACACTGAACTAAACAACTCCACTGTTTTCATTGTCCTTTCAGCTACTTTCATTCAGCTGTGTGTATGCACTACTACTGGATGTTAACTGGTATGAGTAAGGGAGGAATTCTTTTATCTGTTTGACTTGAAGGGAAAACTTGAAGCAATTGTGCAATCCACGGCAGCTGATTGTTTTACTGCAGTGTTTTAGAATTTGATTATAATGTAACAACAACATGGCACTATAGAGCAGAGAGCATTAAAAAACAGGTACAACCAAGTAAGCTTGTGTCTGATATATGTCATGAGACTGCCATCCTGCTTCACTAAGGATAAGCCTCAAAATTACTTTCCTAGTCCACGCACTTTCACTTGCATGCTTTTCTTTTGCTCATGTCTACACTGCATTTGTATTTGCAAGTCACTTAATATCATTAAACTGCACTTAACTATGCTTTTATTCACCTTCTACATGCTTCTATCCAACTTCACCTCCAAAATCCTCACGTAGCTGCATCAGTCTATGACATTAGCCAGAAGAAACCTATTTGTAAGTCATCTTTTCCTACAAATTAGAGTTCATTCAAGTAATCAAGTAACCAAACTTTAATGACACTCCCATGACTGCCACACAATGTTGTATTAAGGAGTCTTCCACAACTCTGTTTCACTAATTATAGTGTTAATATACTTTGTTCTTGCATTAAAAAGGCAGCACTACTACAGCCCCTGCAGACTTGTATAAAAGTTATGGGGAATTTATTGTATTAGCAGTTCACATCTGAATTTTCAGATTCAATGATAGCTTCATATGATTACACATGCTTTCCAGCTACGTGACTAAGGTAGTTATAAAATGTTTATATGACCATAATAGCTGCATATTCCTCATGAAACATTAGAAGACATGAACAATTATATTTGTTACGGTTCTCCCTATCTCTTATGTTTCTATAGGTTATTGATTAGCAAAGCTTAGGAGGGAATTTCA
Organism: Sagittarius serpentarius; assembly: GCA_034782735.1. Taxonomy (NCBI): domain Eukaryota; kingdom Metazoa; phylum Chordata; class Aves; order Accipitriformes; family Sagittariidae; genus Sagittarius; species Sagittarius serpentarius. The sequence goes on along the minus strand of JAVKLA010000049.1, from coordinate 14,248,098 downwards.
TTAGCTGTCTTGCAATTTATTTTCTTCTTGAATATAAATTCTTTTCTGCAAACAGGAGGAGCAGAAAGTATATACCATTTCACCAAAAAAAATTTCCCCAAGCACAGCTGGCCTCATCTAACTGTGGCTATCCTACATCACTTGTGAAAGCAACCTTGTGAAAGCAAAGCTGGAACATTCACACAACTTTTCAGGGAAGTAGTAAACTATTTCATGTATCCTCTGCAGAAGTTCATAAGCGATTTATTTAATCAGAGAGAATTTTATAGAACCTCTATACAGTCGAACAGCCTAAGATAGTCTTTATCTCTTCTAACCAGTATTTGTGCACACCCTGTTCATCCTCATAGTCCTTCAAATCTGGATGTCCACATGTAAACGCTGCCTAGCTTTGGAAGAACCAGATCAAAGACTGTCCTTCACAGCTTCAGTGTTTCCTGTATTTACCACCTCTGACAAACCGCAAACACTTCATCACATTTAAAAAACAAATCAGCTACAGTTTGGGGGAATAAAGAGTAAGATTCTACTAGAATTCAAAACGTTTTAGAATAATTTATTAAATTGGAGTAACTTTGAATGTGGAGATCAGGCTACTCCTCCAAAGCTTCCGTGAGAGACTGTGTTATGCTAAGTATGGAGAGATTTCACTGCTGCTGTGTTTGCTCAGCAAAGAACATCCTGGCAAGTGAAAAATGCAAGCACACGACGAGAGATTCGTGAAAACAAGACTGGAAGCAGCTCAGTTTCATGCTGCAAATTTTTGGCAGACATTCAACTCCTTCTGCTGCTTTTCTCGCAAGCACATCTAGCTGTGTGATGTCACCACATTCAGCAAGGGAGGGAGCCAGAACAAATTGGACTGACAGTGTCTTACAGCCTGCCAGCCTCTCAGCACATGTTGTTACTATACAAAGGATGTCTAGAAACCAAGTGTGCTCTACAAATTCACAGACTGTACCCCCTCCTAAAGACGACTACAGAGAAGTGCCTAAGGAAAAGGGGGGGGGGGGGGGATTCTAAAACTTCAGTTTTAGCCAATCCATCTGCTTTGTACTCTTCTTAATTTAGGAAGAACGAGGTAGGAAACACCGCAAAACTCAGCCAACTGTGTAGCCCACACTGTCACACTGATCACTGTCAGTAACCTGAATGTACTTTACTTCCTGCAGACATTTTAGTACCATCAGAGGCTCACTAGATACCAGGACTGTCTTTGCTCCATCATTACACGTCTGCTTGTAGTAGTCATTGTGGTTGGAATCAAGTAGGTGTAAAATTAAAGCTATTAAAGCTAGTGTAAAAGAAACACATACACTCACACCAACTTTTTGGTTTGGTTTGGTTTTTTTTTTTGCTTTGGTCTTTAAGACATCCCAAACGTGAGCCCTCCAGAGAGAGGATCTACCACAACTGGTATTTACAGGACCATCCCCTCTACAGTACACTTCTTGGCTAGGAAGTTATCACCAAGAAGTACTAATAGATGGCTTCCAAGAATTCATGCTCGATAATGTTTTTTTGTGTGTCTGTTTTTAAAGAACTAACAAACCATTACTCCTCACTTCAAACAGCCCACGTAGTTGCAAAGGTCTGCCTCAAATGCTGAAGCTACTGGAAAGAGTAGATGAACCAGAAAAGCTAGGGGGGGAAATACAACCTATACCACGTGAAGAAAATGATTTAAAACATGAGGAAACATGTTTCAGTAAGCAGGGCATCACAAAGCCTGGATTCCATGCCTTTTGGATCAGTGGCTGGGGAAGAAAATCACTTCAGTTCCATGCCTTAGTAAAATCAGAAGTAATGAAATTTTATATTACAAAAGTAATTTTACAAGTAATTTTTTTTCTGTATATACGGAAAACAGCATAATTTGGGAAATACTATTCAGTAATATCAACTTGTGGGAGCAACACGTTCAGTTTTTTTAACCTGGTGAATGACTCGCCCTTCTTCTGAGTTACCAAATCACAATTCTTAACGTTCTCTCCAGACAGCATGGTGAAGAAAAAATATGAAGCAACTGAGAATAAAAACAGAAATCCCTTAAAATACTCTCTGCACTGAAGAAAACAATGTCTATTTTAACAGACACACGAAAAACTATTACAATAACTTATGTATGTGTGTTTGCCTGTGTCAATGGATCCTTTGTCTCCAATTCACTTAGTTGAGTCTCACCTGAAAGAAAGCAGCATATTTATACAGCAGAATGACAGCCTAAATCACGAGGCTACATTAAAACAAGTGTAAGGGAGAAAAGATAAAAAAGTATACAGAAGAAAGGACAAGCATGAAATACATACCTCTCCCTAAGACAAACATAAAAGGGTCATTTAAAAACAAAAAAAAACAACAACAAAAAAATCAAAGGACATTCAAAATAAGTGCTACTGTTTGAGGAAGGACTACTACAATGGAGAGAACACCTCAAATGCTGCTACAAGAGTAAAGTGAAGCGTGAAGGTTAATAGCTTAGATATTAGTGTAGTATATCCATGCTGAATTCTATACAGTGGTTATGACATCTGGAAACCTACAAAAACCCCAATGTGGATACTACTTGGGGCTGACATTCAAACTGAAGAAAATGCCTTACTAATAGACATGCACATTATAAGAACTTTACAAAATGTCAGCTGGAAATATTTAGACAGTCAATTGTTAAATAACCTTCCCAGAGCTAACAAGTCCTCTAATCAGAGGATTAAAACAATTTAAGATCTGTACGTCACAATAGGAATCACATGCCAAGACTTCCTGCCTGCAACTCGGGGCGGGGGGTGGTGGTGGTGGTGGTGGTGGTGGTGGGGGGTGGGGGTGGGTGTGAGTGTGGCAGGAGGGAAGGGAGGCTCAAATTTCTTTATTTGCAGTATAAAGAAACTCCCTTCATTTGACACTGATTCAGGAACCTGGCAGTTCAAGTTACTGAAGTTTTGTTTACTCAAAGCTATAACCTGTAAGCTCTCTTCTATACTTTGTCCCAGCTTCCTAATTTTCAAGAAAATAAAGGATGCTGTCGTACGAGCAACAGATGACTATTTAACTCAGTTTTAGATGAAGTAATATTTCTAAGAAGTCAGACTTCCACAGCTGCAAAAGCAAAACACACCCCTCAAATCAACAGCAAACTAAAATCTTAACTTCTCTCATTGGAAACAGTTTGCATTCCATGATACTTTGGTTTTCACAAAAAATACAAAACTTCAGTATTTAATTTAATTTCTAAAAATAACAAATTACTTTGGGGAAGAGACTTTTGTAAATACCCAAGTAACTTCTGTGCATACAGGTAATTATTCCATCTTTAAATACTGTATACCCCTTTACTTCAACATTAGCTGCAACCCTAAAAGAAAGAAAAATACTTCAGTTAGAAAACAAACATGAATGAACAAAAATACGTATCACAATGCAGGGGTCCACATAAACATGTTAACAGAGAAGGCACAAAAGGAACAGTGACTGAGAATTTAGTGCACGTTAAAAATATCCATCTGACAAGACTGCTATTTGTAGTTTACTCAGGATACCCACACAAGGGCAACTATGGGACCAAATCCTATTCGGTTTTTGAAGCTCTACCACCTTGAACATGAGATTGGAGAAAAAAAAAAAAAAAAAAAAAGATTCCGCATATAATTCTTCACTATCGAAAT
>JAVKLA010000049.1:14221293-14231979 GCA_034782735.1 Sagittarius serpentarius | reverse complement strand
GGGGGTGAGCGGGGCAGAGCCGGCGGGGGGCGGGCGCGCGGGCGGGGAACCGCGCGCGGGGGCGGGAGCGGCCGCCGCCGGGAAGAGCCGCGGAGACGGGGGCTGTGGCAGACCGGGCTCCTGGCGGGAGCGCGCGGCGCTGAGAGGCGGGGCCGCTCCTGAGGCGGCCGGAGCGGCCGGGACGCCGCCCCGGGGCCAGCTGCCGAGGGCGGCCTGCGGCGCCATGTGGGTAGAGTGTGCGGGGCCGGGGCGGGAGGGCGGCGGCGCTCGGTGAAGACTGGAAAGAGAACTTGGGCGGGAGCCGTGAGAGCGGCTGCCGACGGGGACGTCTCGCTACGGCTGTGGGGAGCCCTCCGCGCTCCGAAACCGCGAGGCTGCGACCGCCGGTATAGCTACTGGCTGCTCCGACCGCCGAGAACCAGGCGGGAGCGGCTGGGCGGCGGGAGGGCTTGGGCTAACGCTGGTACTCCGGTAATAGGTGGTAATAACCTGTAAGGTGGGAAATCCATTTCTTAGGCTTAATTAAGCTTGCGCTTGGAACAGTGACTCTGCGTGTTTCTGATTTAAAGGTACCGAAGTGATGTAGAATTCTGAAATAACAATACCTTTTAGCTTGGAGAGCGGGTGTGCCTTGCTGTACTTCCCAGCTGCGCTGTGCACGTTTAAAGAATGCTCTATCCTTAGGCACCTTTGTGTGGTAATTTGTGTAACTTTCTGACATCTTTGATACATTCTAGTTTGTAGCGTAAAAATACGCTGCCAAAACAGTAGCTGTTCTGCACGGAAATAACTTGGGAGCTATCTAGGTACTTTGGTCTTGGCTCCACAGAGCTGGCTGTCACTGAAATCAAAAGGGGTCCATCTGTCCAAGAACAGAGATCCACTGTTGGCTAATTTAGAGAACAGCATGGTTCTCTTCTGCTCTGCAGAGGTCTAACATTGGACTAGCATGCGGTGAAAGTTGGCAGAAACGAGCAAAGAGCAAATTCTCATTTTGCAGCATTCTCTCCTAGGTTATATTTGCTTGAAAGAATGCCATTTTGTTATCCATCCTGAATGGCTACGTGCCGGATGCAGTTCTCTAACCTCTGGCTCAGTTTACTGGTTGTGTGTACACGTTATAAAGCAGGCATTTTTCACCATTGCCTTAAAGGACAACTGTTGTGTAAAGTTCCATGTAAGCTTCCTTTTTTTAGGAAAGAAAAAATAACATCTTAAGAAATGTCATGGAGACAGCTGATAAAGCAAACTTACGGTGTTTTCTGAATGGCTTTGTTTAGTGCCTTGAGGTGAGAAATTTCTCTTTTGAGCAAGAGGAACTCTTTTGATGTTTTAACGGTATAGGTTTTTCAGTGCAAAAGTTAAATGTTCTCAGTGAGGTACTTATTACTTGAAGCCAGTGGAGTTTGAGGTGCTATTGTACAAGGTACTGTACGAACAGTTCTGTTTCTGCCATGTAGACTATGGAGGTCTGGCCTTGTCTTGTCAAAGTTGGATTCTCCATACAAATAAATCTCTTCTGCCGCCTCTTCCTGCGTCTTCAAAATTCAAGTGGTTCTATGCGGCACGGCTGCCCGTGCCTCAAGGCTGTGGTGGTATATTCAGAAAAGCTAATGGAGCTATAAATGTCATTTCCAGATAAGAAAGTAAAGCAAGACTAAGAGGATTCAGTAGGTAACAGTGAAACTCACTTGCGTTCCTACAAAACAGAGTATCAGTCTGTAGACTCTATTCTGTTTCAAAATTGTCAGCAAGTTATTATTAGCACCCGTGCGTTTCTTCTTTTTTATTTTCACAGCACAGGCTAATAGTTAAATCATCAGAATTCCTGCATATGGCAAACTACAGACGGCAAGGAATTGTTTCATTGTAAAGACAGTGCACGGTTTGGCAACACCATTTTGCAGCACTGCTCTTTGTGCTTAGGTTTCTCTGGGGGTTCATGTACTGTAACTGAAGTATAGTACCCTTCAATGAGCAGTTTTCAGGCTGTCAGTAAATTAACCAGCAAAATTAAATTCTGTTCTGGCAGCATTTTCTGCCATGTTCTCCTTTTAGGTTCCAGTTTATGTGAGCTCCCGAGCCACTGTGGGGACTGACTTTCAGAACAAAACATGATCTTTGTGCTAACAATTTGGAAACAGCCAGGCAGCGTTTCTGCAGCAGTAAACAGGGGTGTAAGTGCAAATTGTTCTCTGCAGGTGCCAGCAAGATACTTCAATAAACCTGTCTGATTTTGAAGCAGAAACATATTTCCCCTTTTCTCTCAACGAACTTTTCCTTTGTTGTGCAGAAATAGTTAATTAACCTATGGTTGCTTTTGTATTGGCACCAACGTTCTTGATGGCTAAAGAAACTGAAGTAACTGTAGGAAAAATACAGAAGTGACAACATCATGAACTGGGTAAAATACTAACAATTTTGGTGATGGGTGCAAGCAGTCAGCAGGGAATGGCAGTTTTTAAACAATGTATAATACAGTAAAACCGACTTGTGTTTCATGAGACAAAAAAGAAATACCTGTGTTGAAAAGACATGTCCCATGACTGTTGATTTTAAGGTCCAGGTTAAAACCAGAAAAGTTTACGTTTCTCAGAGAAGTGAATGTATAAAAGCTCTATGTTGTTGGTCAATTTGACTATGTGCTGCTGCTTTCTGTCTGTGATACCTATATGACTCCCATTAATATAGTCTTCCAGAGCCTCATAGACTGATACGATAATCTTTACAATACCTTTGTGTTTAAAGTGATTATATTAAAATCAGAAATGATTCTTTTAAATTTAGAAGTGCTGTAACTAAATGACAAATTATGACCCCTTTGTTGCTCTCAAATGTGTAATTTGTTACAGTAATTTGAATTAGACATTTAAAAAACATTATTTGGCATTTAAAAAATGCATTTGATACAAACCATGACTGTAAAAGAGAAATTAACATATAGGCCGTTTCTCTTTCATTGTTTTCTACTATAGTGAAAAGCTCATCTAGTGCATGTTGAATTATGTAATACTTTAAATAAGGATGTATGCATACAGTAGTATTAAAGGGTAATGTCAGAGTAAATAAACTGACCTCTGGCCCATTTTTAGGGAAAATAGCTATGTAGAAAATAGAAAATTCAGTAGAAAATAAGATCTAATATAAACTCCGAACTGTGCAGATTTTTGCATTCTGACATAATCCGTCCGTTCATCTTGCTCAGCTTCCAGACTTGGTGATATCACTGCTTAAAAGATTGGCCCATAATCATGTAGCATAGTCAGGTGTAAAGACTCAGACCGGAGTCTTTCAGTGCTTACGCACCAGTCCTAACCAGTTGTCAGTCACCACCCTTCCCCTGTAGTAAAGGTTGTATGCTTAGACAGCTTCTTTAATGGGATAGAAAGGACTTCTTTTTCGTTGTTCTTGTGTTTGTGTTTGTTCCCAGCACAGCAGTAGAATTGGAAGATTATTTGTAATGGCATCTGCCTGACTCAGAAGTGCAGAGATCTGCTATATGAACATGAAACACCTGTTCTGATACTGCAAAGGAATCGCTTGGCGTAGAGTTTAGATGCATTTTGCATGACAGTTGCCATTTTCATGCCAGCCGGATTGTGTTTTCGGTAGTGTTATTACTCTGTGGTGAAAAAAACAGCAGAGTAATACAGTGGAAAACGTTTGACTAGCTGCTCCTCGCTGTATAAACTGGGTTACTTAAGACATTTTGAAGACTATACTAAGATGCCTGCCCTAAAAAAGGGTACCCTTGAAAAAGAAAATTAGAAGCAGGCTCCGTTGTCTCCCTTGGGGCGTGCAGTTCTGACCACCCCGTCCGGAAAGCCTGGGCGAGCACCTCGCACCGGGGCGACGGGGGACGTGCGGCAGCCGCCGCAGGCGGAGCGGCTACCCCTCCCGCGCAGCCGGAAGGCTGTGGGAGCGCGCGGCGGCGCGCAAGGGCGGAGAGCCGTCCTGGGGCGGGGCGGGGCTCGGCTCGCTGGAGCTCCCCTCCGCGTCCCCGCGCGGGCCTGCCCCGCGGCGCCTCCTGCCGGGCCGCGGCGGGTGACGCGGGCGGGCTGTGAACGAAGGGGTGGGGCTGGCTGCGCGCGCTCTGGGGCGGCCCGCCCCTTCGTGGGGGCTCAGCCGGCGGGGCCTTGCTGAGCGCGTTCCCGAAGTTGTCTCGAGCCCGGGCAGGCTGCCGGCCCAATCGAAGCTGAGCGCAGCGTGCCGTTCTGCGTCATCACCCGAACGCCTCTGCTCGGCCTATCGGGCGTGGCTGTTAGTGGGTCACCCAGTCAGAGTGCTTGCTGCCAAACCCCACCCGGATAGGCTAGCGGCAGTTTTTCGCGCAGCTCGTGGCAGCAAGGGCGCGGGGGCGGGGCGGCGAGGCCTTGCTCCGGCTCCCGCTGCGCGATCGCCCTGTCGTGTGGCCCGCCCGCCGCAGTCATGATCCACAGCCTGTTCCTGATCAACGCCTCAGGGGACATCTTCCTGGAGAAGCACTGGAAGAGCGTCGTCAGCCGCTCCGTCTGTGACTACTTCTTCGAGGCGCAGGAGAGGGCCTCGGAGGCGGAGAACGTGCCGCCGGTGATCCCCACGCCGCACCACTACCTCCTCAGCGTCTACCGCCACAAGATTTTCTTCGTGGCCGTCATCCAGAGCGAAGTGCCGCCTCTCTTCGTCATCGAGTTCCTGCACCGCGTCGTCGATACCTTCCAGGTACGGCTCGCGCGGCGGGGCGGGGGGAGCGCCGGCGGGGCGGGGGCTGCGCGGCGCGGGGCGGCGCTGCTCCCGCTTCTGCTGAAGGGTCGGTCGCCGTGTGCCGAGGGAGTTAGAAGAGGAGGAGCCCCTGGCCCCTGCCGTGCTGTACGGGAGAAGGGGGCGGCGGGGAGAAAAGGGAGCCCTTCAAGTTAGCAGCAATTAGTTTTCTCTATTTCCTATCTCTTAATTCTCATCCCGCACCTGCGAGGACCCAGAGCGGGTCTTGAGGGCTTGCGGTGGTTAGGAATGTACTGCCTGGGATGACGATGGATTCAAAATCAGCCTGTGCTCACAGGAAGGACCTTTCGGCTATCAGGATTTATATTTCTGTTTTGCAGCCTTGTCTCTTCTAGGAGCTGTGAACTAAGACCAAGCTGGTCTTGTTCTCACAAGGAGTTTTTGCGATTCGTAGCCGTATGCTTTAGTCGGTTAGTGACAACCTACCTATGTGCTCACATCTAGTGATGTTTCTTGGAAGGGTATTGGCTTCCTGAAGAAGTGAGTCAAAGGAGTTGCCCCAGAGCAGCCATATTCCCTCTGTGCTACGGCTGACATGACTGCCAGAGTCAGTTTAGGGCAGTAGTGAAGATGTCTGTCTTTTGTCTTCCAACAACAGGATTGTGTAGTCTGGATTTTAAATGTCTTGTGACCAGCATCCTACCAGAATAGGGGAAATGTGGGTGTTTGGTCAAACCAGTGTCATGTGAGCTTTTGCTTCCACGTGCCAATCAGAACATGAGTGTAGGCTGAGCTATGTTTCACTGGGTTCAGGGAGTGGATTGGCTGTTCAGGCCAAAAATGTACTATGTCAGTCACTTAGGTCTTGTTTTTTGTTAGAGGATGAGGTGCAAGTGCATCTTCACTGGCTTGGCCGTATGTTAAAATCTGGTATGTCTGAAAAAGAAGCAGTCTTTGTAGTGCGGGACTAGGAATTCTCTAGTGTCACAGTTTACATATACTCATGCTTTGCGCAGAATGCTTGATCTCTTTAATTGTTGTAAGTAACTGGAAGCTCAGGTTTGTGTTTGTGCGCGCCGACTCACTCTCCAGAAAGATGCATGAAGTCTCCATGGAATAAAACTATGTGTAAGTTAAATGTTCAGTTTTAAAAATTGCTGAATTATTGGGACTTCTTCCTGTAACATATGCAGAATCTTGAAAGATCTCCACTTAGTTTTCTGTACCTACATTGTGTTACAGATTTACAGTTTGACTCGGTATATTTTTTGCTGCACACTTTAATATTGCTAATTATTGGTTTGGAGTAGGAGCTGAAGAAACAGTAGAGGAATCAAGGTGGAGAATAAACTGGTCTGTGGATCTTTTACAATTCACGTTCTAAGGTTCTACTTTATACACCTCTTAAATTATGAGGAAGGAGGGTTTTCTTACATGGATAGAATTATTTTTCACACTTCTCAGAATACTGGACTTCTGCTGTTAGTCTAATACATCTTAGTATGTGTAAGCAGTGTGTACACCCCAAGCGGTATCAGAATGAAAAAACACAGGTACTGTATTAGACAGACTTCAGAAGTGTTGTCCTGTAAAACAAACAGGGACTTAGGCAGAGAGTTTGAAGCTGTGCTTCCCCTATATTTCACATCAAAATAAATTAAAAAAAAATATTTACAGATTTTAAGTTAATAATTGTATTATTGCCTATATGTATGTGAGCATAACAAAAATACATTAAGAGCTTTGATGCGGAGAGGCTGAATGCCTTAAACAGCCAGTGCTGCACAGTTAAAATATTGAGAGTACTGTAGGTAAAGACTACGGCAGCTGAGGAAGTATATATAATACTGGAGTCTAATGAAAGGCATCACTGCACACAAGTCAGTAGTGGCCACAGGAAGTAAGTTTTTCTTACGAATATTGCTGTTTAATTGGTTGCAACTGAGTCACTTTGAAGTGCTAATTTAAAAAGTCTCGTAGCTATCAAAGGGAATCTTGTTATGTGGAAAGGAAATAAGAGCGTATGATGATGCGGTAATTTGCCAGCTTGCTGGGGCAGTGGCAGAGGTATGCTTAGTTGTGCTTGTCTGTTGGACTGGTCAGTCTGTCTGATGTGCTTGTACTAATACATGGAGTTTTACTGTTATTTCACCTCCTCCAAGAAGAGGCTTGATTTATTTCTGTGTGGGAGGACACTGAACTGAATGATCCTTAAGAGTCTTTGAGAGATTGCTGAGTAATCATTTCTTTTGCACAGGATTATTTTGGTGTCTGTTCAGAGCTGATGATCAAGGACAATGTTGTGGTGGTTTATGAGGTGCTGGAGGAGATGCTGGACAATGGCTTTCCATTGGCAACAGAGTCCAATATTCTTAAGGAACTGATAAAACCTCCCACTATCCTGCGAACAGTTGTCAACACCATCACAGGTACAGGGAAGCAAAAAGTAGATAAACTGGGGAGGCCGTGTAGCAATATTTTTGCATAAGTAAATTAGAACTTGGCTGAAGAAAACTTAAGTTGTCCTATACCATTCTAAATCCCAGCATAGGTGTATTTAGGGAGTCCTGTGTTAGTGCTTTGCTTTGCGGTTCCTTCCAGTTCCAGCACCAGCCGCACTTCCCCTCCCTCCCCCCCCAAACCAAAATGGACAGATTACATTTCCAGTTACAGCCATGATATGACTTCCTGGATGAGTTGGTTTGGTGTGGGTTTTTTGTTGGGGTGGCTTTTTGTTTTGTTTTCTAGTTACACTTCCCCATGCCTTATTGTGGTACCTTTTAGAGCGGGATGTAAGAGAGATGTAAATTGTAGAATACAAACAGTGAGTCTGGAAGAGTAATTCCTCTCCTACAAAGGGACAGAGGTTCTTGGGGATTAATTACAATTAAGCTATATGAGGCAAAGGACTTGTTCTGGAGAATTGTCTGACTTTTGTGGTTGTTGTGATTGCCTTTGTTTTTCCAGGAAGCACTAACGTGGGTGACCAGCTTCCTACTGGACAGCTATCGGTGGTGCCTTGGAGACGTACTGGTGTAAAATATACCAACAATGAGGCATATTTTGATGTGATCGAGGAGATAGATGCAATCATTGACAAATCGGGTATGGAAGTTGCTTCTGGCTAAGATAAGGGTAACCTGTCCTGATAGTTCCTAAAGAGAGAATTAGGTTTTCAAAGAGGAGTTCCCTCATCTAAGTGTGGGAAGCTCTATTCCTATTCTTACTCTGGAATTTTGCCAACTTGTAGGTGCTATTCAGTCAAAAATTTGAGAGGTACCAAGGTTTTCACTTATCCTTGTTCCTGAGGTCTTGTAAGCAATTCTATATTGGGAAAATAGAAGGTGAGTGAAAATTATGCATAGCACTGTCTCCTTAGTTTTGTGCATCTTAGTCTTTTTAGAGTTGGAAGCTATTGTCATTGGCCATTAAAACAGACATTGCTGGTGTCAGTGGTTCTTATTTGTATGCATCTTCTCTAGAAGTCGTTGGGAATGAGAAAATGTTGAGTGGGCAACATAATGAGCCATGACACTTCATGAAGATAATAAATTTCCTTCCTCCCCATTGATAGTTTTTCCACATTGGGATTTTTTTGATTAGGTTCACATAACCTCCCGTGTTTACTTTATTGTTGCAGGTTCCACGATTACTGCTGAAATCCAAGGGGTGATTGATGCTTGTGTCAAGCTGACTGGGATGCCAGACCTTACCCTCTCCTTTATGGTAAAGTTCAAGGATGTATCTTTACTTAAGTGTTTTGAAAAGTGTTTCCCAGCCCTGCTGCTAGGATCTCTGTCTCATGCTGTTGGATTCCAGTAGATCAGAACTTGGGTATGCCAAACAAAAAGAGAAAACTGACAATGGAAACTTATAGTGAACTTCAGCAACTTTAAACCTGAAGGGTTTATTTTCAGATTCTTTGTTAAAAGTGCTGTTAGTGTGTGCTGTGACTAACTTTCTGAGATACAGTGGTGCTTTAGGCAGATATGCTATAGGGCCATCTTTTTATGAGTATGCATCAATGTAATTGTTTGACATGACTAAATTTTCTAAAATAGGGTAGAGGTTATTGAGTACTGCTATCGCATAGATGTAACATCCTCAAATAGCTTAACATGTCTGAATGTAGATAGCTTCAAGTGGGCAGTATGTGAAATGGTAGGCCCTTCATGGATAGAAGATTGAGAAGAAGAGGTTATTTTAAGTAGTACTGCCTTCACTAACCTTGTGACGTTCTTTTATTTCAGAATCCCCGGTTATTGGATGATGTCAGTTTTCATCCATGTGTGCGTTTTAAGCGCTGGGAGTCAGAGAGAATACTCTCCTTCATTCCACCTGATGGAAATTTTCGCTTGCTTTCCTACCATGTCAGTGCTCAGAAGTAGGTGATGAATGTAGTACTGTGAATTACGAAATTTGGATCTTCCTGGCGGGGGGCGGGGAAAAGAGGAATTGCTTTTAAAGATCAGGTGGCATGTGGTACCAAATGAAGTAGAGGTGCATGGTAACTTGCACTTCTTTTCTCCTTGTTTGGAGCAGTGATTCTGTCATTTTTTTTTTTGGTCAGCCAGCATTTTTCAAAGACTAGTAGCAGATGAACAAACTACAGAGGGAAAGAATTAGGCAGTAATGGAGTAATCAAGCTGTTCATTTCCTATGTTTATAAAAAAACTTTTAGAATAAAACAAGATAGTTCGGTAATCTTACTGGTTTTTTGACATCTCTCTTAATAGAACTACAGGTTCTCGTCTACTGTTTGCACTCTTTTCTAGAAGAAGCTTACCAAGTACTAATTGGAGTTACAGATGCTAAAGCATTTTGTTAGACTTTGTCAGACTTATCTCAAGTAGGTGAAAATGAGTGGGAAATCCAACCAAAAGCACAAACGTGAATTTCAAGTGTTGCTGCACTGCCTGGAACTACTTGCCAGCTTGGCTGTGACATGCAAAAACATTCTTCGTACTTTGCTCACGTCTCCTGTTACACAGGATGTAGTTACCTGTCCTGTAGAGAGGTAGAAAACTAAGACATGGCAAGCTTGATTAAAAAAGTGTAATTAAGACTTGAGAACAGGATTCTGAGTTTTCTCTTAGAGCAAACAAATGAGCATAGGATTTCTTTCCCTTTTAAGGAGATTTGGTTTCCAGTGTTTTCAGTGTAGAAGGCAAGGACTGAATCAGGAAAAGCAAAGATGAAGGCAGGAAATTGACCAAGGACTTTCTGTTCATGTCTTTATCCTAGTCTTGTGGCAATTCCTGTCTACGTTAAACACAACATCAGTTTCCGTGATAGCAGCTCACTGGGACGTTTTGAGATCACAGTGGGGCCGAAGCAGACTATGGGGAAGACTGTAGAAGGAGTGATGGTCACTAGCCAGATGCCAAAAGGTGTCTTAAATATGACCCTCACACCCTCTCAGGGAACACATATCTTCGATCCAGTTACAAAGGTGAGAGGAAAGAGAGAAATTGGATATTTTTTTTTTATCTTTTCTACCTTTCAGCAAATGAAGTTGAGCTGTTCATGCTTACGTGAACATTTCCTTGAACATTGCTTTTCTGAAGGGAGCATGTTTTCTTCAGGCGAGAACTTTTTCTGGACAGTTGTATACTAGAAGTTATCTTAATCCCCACAACAAATAGAATCATAGAACGGCTTGGGTTGGAAGGGACCATCAAAGGTCATCTAATCCAATCCCTCTGCGGTGAGCAGGGACACCTTTGACTAGATCAGGTTGCTCAGAGCTCCGTCCAGCCTGGCCTTGAATGTTTCCAGGGATGGGGCTTCTACCACCTCTCTGGGCAATCTTTTCCAGTGTTTCACCACCCTCATTGTAAAAAATGTCTTCCTTATATCCAATTTAAATCTACCCTCTTCTAGTTTAATGCCATTTCCCCTAGTCCTGTCGCTACAGGCCCTGCTAAAAAGCTTTTCCCCATCTTTCTTACAGGCCCCCTTTAAGTATTGGAAGGCCGCAATAAG
>JAVKLA010000049.1:14202553-14221193 GCA_034782735.1 Sagittarius serpentarius | reverse complement strand
CTCAGCCTTCTCCTCGTCTGCTATTGCCAGTCTTCCGGTCTCGCTTGTCAGAGGGGGCACGCTTTCCTTAACCTTCCCTTTCTGGCTCATACCTGTAGAAGCCGTTCTTATTGTTCTTAGCATCCCTTGCCAAGTTCAGCTCCAGCTGTGTCTTGGCCTTCCTGACCCCATCCCGACACAACCAGGCAGCATCGATGTACTCTTCCCAGGATACCTGTCCCCGCTTCCACCGCGTGTGCACGTCCTTCTTGCACTTCAGTTTGACCGGCAGGTCTCGACTCAGCCATGCCGGTCTCTTGCCTTTCCTGCCTGTTTTCTTATGCCTTGGGATCATGAGCTCCTGCGCTCTACGGAAAGCCTCCTTAAAGATCTGCCAGCTCTGTTCCACCCCCTTGTCCTTGAGGAGTTTCACAGGGAGTCCGACTGACTAACTCCTTAAAGAGCTGAAAGTTTGCTTTCCTAAAATTCAGGGTCTTGACTGTACTCTTTGCCTGATCCCTATCCCTCAGGACTGTAAACTCCACCAGTGCATGATCACTGCAGCCCAGGCTCCCTCCGATCCTGATGTCACCAATTGCCTCCCTCGCGTTGGTGACCGTCAGGTCCGGGATCGCCTCCCTTCTGGTGGGGGTGTCTATCACCTGGCTGAGGAAGCTCGGTGTCTGAGTGGATTGTAGTTCTGGTTGCTTGGTGTGTGCAGAAAATCCACGAACTGGTATTGTATGATGAGGTGTTAGTCTGGTGAATGCTTTACAAACTTCTGCATATCTAGTTGTCACGCCTAGCACTGCACGTTACACTTGGTCCTTTGCAGACACTGAGGGTTTGGGTTGGTTAGTGGGTTTTGATTTGTTTTGGGGTGTTCTGGTTTTGTTGTTTGATTTCCCCCCGCAGAGTTCACTTTTTTTTTTTTCTTACAAACTTAAATTTGGTGGTTTACCCACAGTAGAGCCTCAGGCAACACTGCTTCAGCCACTTGGAAAGGAGGCAATTCTGCATTATTTTTGTCACTGTTAAACATAGGAAATGGGGCCTGTAGCACAAGTAGTGGAAATATCATTCATGGTAGGCTTTTGGGGAACCTCATGGAAAGAGAGAGGGGAGAACAGTGGTCTGAGGCTGCTGCTCTTTAAACCTGTACCGTGTCTGTCCAATATGAAAGGCAAGATACTAAGACAAAGACATTTTCCATAAAGAAACATTAAAAGCTGTCATTGGAAGGAGACTCTTCTTTAGAGGGTGTTTCTGTTTCACTGCTGCATTTTCTGTTCCTTGAAGTTGCTGTCATGGGATGTGGGGAAAATAAACCCTCAGAAGCTGCCAAGCCTGAAGGGGAGCGTGAGCCTGCAAGCTGGGGCATCAAAACCAGATGAAAACCCCACCATTAACCTGCAGTTTAAAATTCAGCAGCTGGCTATATCTGGTAAGTGACTGTCAGGTAAAGAAGCTGAATATTCTCTGCTGTGTCAGTGCTCACTCTGCACGTAGCTGAAATAGCTCTGCAGGCCTTCTGAAGTACATTCTATCTGAAACATGTTCTTCAAGTAAAAAAAATCCTGTGCTTTGACTACAGATACATGGATTTGTTTTCCCTGATGCTCTGTGAAACAGCCTATCTACATTTCCTTGTGTTTCGTGCTTACAGACCTATAAAGACTTTTAGAGCATGGATGTGTTTGTAAAGAATGATTCTGACAATTAGCAGTTGTCAGCTTTTCTCCCTTCTGTTTACTGCTTGCTAAAACTTTTCCTGTGCTTTCTGCATCTCTAGTATGATCTTATGTTCCTTTATCCTGAAGGCCCGTCTGCTTTGTTTGTCGCAGCAGTTAGTCTTATGCTGTGTTTGTTTGCCTTTAGGACTGAAGGTGAATCGCTTGGACATGTATGGGGAGAAGTACAAGCCCTTCAAGGGGATAAAATACATGACTAAGGCTGGCAAGTTCCAAGTCCGAACCTAGAGGATCCTGATAGTGAGGAAGAGCACTTTCCTGTTTCTCCTGTCCCTGGCTGTTGGATGCAGCCTCTTACCCCATCCGTCTGTTTAGGGTTGCTCCCTTGCCTGTAGTAGCATGAGCAGGAGACACAGTGCTTAGGGTGCTGGGGAGCAGAGAAAAGTAAGGTTGACCTGAAACCATCTCATCCCTAGCCGAGTCTGAAGTATTTGGAACAATGGCAGATGGGAGAGGTGTTCAGGTCCCTTGGGATTAGTGAGTCAGCTATGTAAGCTTGTATCACCTTCATTTTGCTGTCTTAAAGGAAATTCTAGGGATTTATTGCTTTTTGTAATTCCTCTTCCTTATATTTTGGTTGGCTTTTATCCATTTGTAGAGGATACAGAGCTGAATTTCCACAAACTTCAACTTCAGTGTGATGGTCTGGCATCTGCCCTTCTCTATCACTGGGCTTTAGGGTGGAGGGCTGTTTAATTCTTGGCAGCAGAGAGATCATCTAGCCGTTCTGCCTCAAAGGGACTGGAAGAAGTGGAAAGGTAGATTGTCCTACCCAGGATGAGAAGTTAAGAAGCCTGAGATTGGGTATGGTGCCACCGAGGGAGGAAGGGAAGAAGTGGATGCTTTTTCTAGATATTTCATAAGCCATCTTGGTCAAGTATCTTGAATCCCTGGAGATAGACTGGAAACCCATCCTGATCTTAGTATGGTATCCTATGAAGAGATGACTGTAGCATGTGTGATCTTGTAACTGATGGGTGGTGACGTCTGGATGTAATTCTGCTTCTCTTCTTCTTTCATCAGTTTTTGAAGGTAGGGATTCTCCTAGCTTCTTTGGGGAGTCAGGGAAGAGACAGAGAGGCCGGAGAATCTTTGTGGAGGTGTAGCACTCTGATGGAAACTGAAGCTGTGGCTAACTGAAGATGATCACTACCCTAGTAGCTTGTTGGAACCTCTTTTTGTCTCTGCCTGCCTATTACAAATGAAGGTGATACTGCTGTTCTCCTGCTCACTGATGTCTTTGAGATAATTGTGTCCTGGTACCTTTGTAGTGTTTCTGGCTGTCCTACCTCATTCCAGTTCCTGTACCAATCAGCTGCTGTGCAGGTGGATTCAAGCCTATGCTGGATTTTTCACTGGGACCATCTCTTCTGCAGGAGCTGTTGCTGCATCTGCCCCTTCAGTCTGTGCTGCATCTCTCTGTACAGCATAAATATGAAATGAGAGGCATCTGCACTGTTCCGTACTGTCTGTCATGTGCTCTTTGGCCACTGGATGCCAATGTGTTTTCTCTGTGGGGGCAGAACTTGTCCCTAAGCTGCTGTACATGTGACTACAGCATTTGTCAGGTGGCTGTGGAATCCAGCATATACAGTTCATGCTTGTGAACAGAACAAGGTGACCCTAAATGAAAGCTAACATACATTCTGGTTTGCATGTGATGGATACTTGTAGTGAATGATTGGCATCTTGCTTGTGGAATTGCAAGTTCCAGTGCAACTGATGAATGCCATAGCAGGTGGTCTTACTGCTGAGCATGTTCAGTGCAAATATAACCTTCACCAAGGGCATCAATAAAATTCATTTTTACATGTTATCTGTGTCATTTTGGAGTGGTTTGTGTGGGCTTTACAGGAAATACATTTGGTATTTGAGGAGGAAGGTAAATTATGCCAATTGGATTGTGGATAGTGGGTGCCTTAGGGAGATAAATGTCTTTATGCAATTGGGATTGTAAGCCTGGGACTAAGTCACTGTCTGAAAAGCTAAAATTAATTACTTTTCTTGGCAATTTTTCTTCATGTTTCCGAAAAGGAGTGCTGAGCGCTTCCTAGAACCTCAGTGAAACTGTCTTTAGGAATGCAGCTGAACCATTTTTGTTTACTAGGTAGGATTTTGGGTAGCAGGCTAAGGGCTGTGCTCTAATTATGAAGACAATGAAATACCTCTTCACCTTCCTGCTCCTCAAGTACTGATACTGTCCTTTGGCTTTGTAGCTTTGTTTTTTAAAGTCTCTTTTCTTTCCTGCTGAAGTGATTCACATTACTTGAGATCTTGAAAGGTTTCTTATGTGCGTAAGGGTTTGTGGCCCTTATGACAAGCTTTCTGTATCAGTCTGAGATGGCTGCAAGTTCCTATGGAATGAAAGATGAAGCACGGCAGAAGGGGGAAGCAGAGAGCAACATCAGTGAGATAACTTTGTAGATGATGATATAAGGAGTTTTGGGGGGAAATGTGAGGTGTAGCTATGTACTTCCATTACAATAAATGCTGATGTTGACTTGGGTTCTGAAAGAACTTGAATATGACAGTATCAACTGCAAAGTGAGAAGAAAGATGAGGCAAGCAGATGGTCAATCGTTACTGTCTTAGACCTTGTCTCAGGATGGTGCTGGAAGAGGACAAGTAGGGGAAAAAGACAGGATAAGGAGGAAAAGCTGATTTCGTAGAGATGGAAACCATCTCTGAGATTTTCATCATGGAGGGATGTAATGGGTAAACAAGCCAGACAAATGCAGTTAAATGCATTGAGCTAGGTGGCAGCAGCTTTTGAGAAATGAAACGCAGGAAGTTAAGGTAAGGCTGGAGAACATAAATTCTAGTAATTGGACTGGGATTTGGTAAATTTCCCAGATTAAGGATCAATTATAAAATGGAGGATAAAGAAGCGTTTGGAAAATGTGGAGTTGGTTCTGGGCTCTTCTTTAAGTCAGCCGCCGAGAAGATGTCACAGAAGACAGACCAGGATGGAAGGAAGCAATCAGTGCAGAGACGGCAGCTAAGGCTTGTGTAGCTCTCTTGACACCTTGGAGATTTCCTGTGAGGGTATTTTCAAGGAGCTGGTAACAGCTGTGATGTGAGACTGTTCTCTGCAACTTAAGTTTTTGTAGGATGTATTTTTCTAAAAGATACCAGTATCAGGTGTGGTTCAGTTACATTTTATTGGTGGCTGTTAGATCACATTGAGCTCAAATAATGTATTTAGTAGACTGAATTGTGGAACAAAAGTTGTGTTCCTGAGGACACTTACCTGTGTTACTCATTGGGATGGTTTTGGGTATTTTACAGGCTGGAAATACTTGGTAAGCCTGTGAATGCCAGGATAGCAAGGCACAGCAGCACTTGGAAATGGGTTTAGGGGAGAGGAATGGAAATTAATTTGTCTTTTTCTCAAGGTTAATACTTAATAAAAAACAATTAACAACAAAACAAAAATCACACAAAAAAACCTGAACTGTGACTCTTTTAATAAACATCTTGGGGTTTTTTTCCCTTCCCCTGGCTGGAATATGGGACTCATTGCTGAAGCTAACTGGACTTACAACACCATTTCTCTGAGGACATTAGAGACGATCTCTTTGAGGTCCATTTCTAAGATGGTAGGTAGGAAGACATGGACCATTTGTAAAGTTGCCATTTACAAAACCCACTTGAGAAAGTAATGGGTGTCCTTACCAATCTCTCTTCTGTACTTACGTATTATATAAGCTTTTCTATTTGACTAGAGGGTCTGCTAGTAGATACTGGAGAGCTCCTTAAAACTGTGAGAGTAAACATGTTACAATGTTTTGAATTTCCCAAATACGGCAGCCTACTTTTCTAGCTACAATGCCTGATTGATACTAAAGTTAAACTCATTTTGTAGCCTTGATAAAATTTTTTTCCTTTTGTAAAACAGTAGTCACACCTGCTTTCTCTTACTTTATAAAACAATTGGACAAGAGAGAATCTCTCAGAGGCTTAACTCTTAGGACGTGCATAGATACAAGTTAGCATCACACGGTAACTGCAATGCAAGTAAGTAATGCTTGATTACTGAGATTCTAGTTCACGGTGACTTGGTTATACCTGTCATGTCTTCCGTTAAAGGACAGATGCAGCCTTGTGACATTTGCCTTGATCTTTACTTGTGGATGTAAATCTAGCAGGCATCTAAAACTGCTACCGTTACACTCGTCTTTTGTTCTGCCCTGCTGCGCTAAAGAGAGAGCTTTTGCTTTCATATCAGATGACAATGCACAGAAATTTAATAGTCAAAAAGTAATAGGTTGATTCTGTGGCAGATAAGGCCGGTGTTAAGATTTTTACCTTTTCCATATTTATTTAAATGTTTAGTTCCTACCAGGAGGAAAAGCAAGTGGAAGAATAGAGCGTCCTAACAAGCATGCCATCCTGGATTTGCTCAGAGAGTTTAAGCTCAGATTCAGTTAATGAATCAGTTCCAAACTGAAAAAGCAAGTAGTACGTTGATACGGGAATAAGCAGCCCGTGCTCTTTCTATTGGAGTCAAGCTGAAACCAGCTTAAACAACCAAAGTAAAATGGTATAAGGACAGAGCTTAAGTCTGACTGGAATGTCTTCCAAATTTACAGCCAAATAAGAAGGAGGGAGATGAAGTTTTCAGGAAAATAAGTCTGTCCTCTTTGCCTTCAGTTCACAGGCATTCCCAGAACAACATAGCTGCTCATGGGATGCATGATGTTCTCTCTTGGTTTATTCTCTTGGCCCAAAATTTATTTTTCATTGTACTAATGTGATTTGGTACAAGGAGAAAGCTTGGGAATGGGGGAGGGGGGAGGAGTGTTCGTTTCCGATAACCTGTAATAAGGAAAGGGGAGTAATTTGAGAACGTGCCCTTCCCAGACATTGCAGTTTGTCTTCCTCTTGTACTGAATGTCATAAGCATCTGGACAAATGGGAAGCCCTGTCAGCATCCTTAAGGCACTCGGAAGGAAGTTGCAAGGGCATGGCCACAAGACTGTGGATAGTTCATTTTTCTTTCTCAGGGTTTCATGTTGTCCTGAATCCAGTCAAGATAACGATTCACATTTGTATAAACGCCAGGTATGTCTTTGCGGCCACAGCCTATTCCCCAGCTGATGATTCCAATTAGATACATACGATCATCCTTCATACAGACCAGAGGCCCTCCAGAGTCACCCTACAGAGAAGTAGCAGGTTAGTAACAATCTCCTTTTTTGTTTGTTTGTTTTTGTGTTGTTTTTTCCCCCCACTGGCTTTAGTGGTGCACTAGTGTCTATGGAAATACCCTGTGCAGTATGCTTACAAACCAAGAGCTCTTAGTAACAGCACTTTCACATAAGCCACTTTTGTGTTCCAGACTCCCTCAATGCTGCTGTCGTGGGGAGAGACCCCCAAAAATCTAACACTAGAGAGTCTTAACTTTGCATTTTAACTCTTATTCAAGCTATAAAGATCCAGGGTGTTTTACACTGCTGTGTGTAACAATAAAGCAAAATTATTAAAGAGCTGTTGAAACAGAAAGGATGTGGATTGAATGCATGCCCTCCTTTTTCCTCATGTTAGAGCTGCTCATTCCCCGCCATCTTTTGGCCTTTATTCTTCTTTTCTCCACTTTTCAGTGTAGCAGCACCCCATTCCTCTTAGAGAACCTCCTGCTGAGTGTTTTGCATGCTCACATAAGAGAAAATATTAGGAAACGCTGCTGAGGTGGAGCTTCCTGCTCAGTTTTGTGGCATTTCCTATATTTGGGATTTTCAGTCTGTATTGTTCTTGTTTGCTTGGTTAAGTGTGGCCTGCTTTCCCAGCTACGAGGGGCAGCGGAAGAAAAAAGAAAGAGGAGTCAGCAGTTCTGTTCTATTCAAAAGTCTACTAAGATTTCCGTGTAGCCAAATGCAGAACTTTAAACTATTTTCTGAAGATTTTTGTTTGGTTAGTGCAGACTGTAAAGGACAGACCTAAAAAGAAAACAGGAACAGAATTGGGTTTACCTTGCAAGCATCATCAAGGTGCCTTGTGTCTCCTGCACATAACATATTGTCTGTAACTGTCCGGTTGTCTAGATGCTGTGTTGTGCACCGACTGGCTGGAAACAGTCTGACGTGGCCTTCCTTCAGGTGCTCTGAATAGAATGGAGAAACTGGAAGAAAAATTACAATATAAATACGTATACATGTCTGTGTATATGTATATAATTTCTTTTTAAAAAAATTGCAGTTCAGTTCTTGTAGTTTAGGGGAAAGTAAACAGAAGTAGCTGGGCATGGGGGGGGGGGGGTGGCTAAACTACTATTTCCTTGCCAAAGGGTCTTTTTTTAATTCTTGGGAGTTCTGCTTTGCTAGTGAGAACAGCTTAAATCTAGTTGAGAGAGAATACTGCTTCTTCAGCAATGCTAAAGAGGTTTTTATAGGCTGGGTAGACTGCTGGGTTTCTTGCATGGATAAGCCGTCTTTGCAGAGTTACATCAATCAAGATGAAGTCACAGGAAGTGCCTGTGAAAATCACTAACTGTATGAAACAGGATCCTGACTTTTTAGTATTAGACTTGAGCTAACAAAAATCAGATGCCTTGTTGTACACAATACTGGGTAACTGGATAGGAATGTACACTTGTATTATGTTGGAATGGAAGGGATTTTTTTGTTTGTTTTGGGTGTTGGTTTTATTCTCCTGCATAGCTGCAATTGCACAAAGCTGAAAGTTGGCAGGATTGTTGTTTTTCAGTCTAGTTTTGAATTACAGTTGCAGCATCCTTTCCCTCTCAAAGAGTTTATCCTGTACTCCCTGTAAGCAATGCTGAGAACTAGCTTTAAAAGCACTTTTGAAAACACTTTATGCCACGTTTATATGTTAAATCTTCAGGTCTGTCCAAAAACCCTATGGGTTCAAATCATAATTAGATCTTGTTATGATGGATGCTTCACAATCTCTGTCTCAAAGAGTTTACAAGTTAGAGAAGAGAAAGAAATTATTAGAAAGTGCCAGTAAAATAAGAGCTGGATTTTTTGTTTGTTTTAAATGTAGGTCAGCCTGTGTATACTTTCAGACAGGTTTTATTCCTGTTTGTTGTAGCTCACTTTAAAAACCATTTAGCCAGCCTTTTAATATATATCTGGGACTGTTATTTCTTTAGCTCTTTTGTTTTTTTTTGCTAATCACTGCACAGCCATTGTATCTTCTAGAATAATGCAACTACCTGTAACTGTACAGTATATTAAATCTTGACAGAAGTGTATTTCTGTCAGAATGGCAATATCTAAGTGTACTCAGTACAGCAGAAATATGGCAGCCCTGATTGCAATTTTTCTGTCTTTCCTACCTTATCCATTGTGCCATTTTTTGTGTTTCTACTGTTGGAGAGTATCAAGGAAGACTCTACTAGCCCGTGCAGCTGATAGAACTCAGATGCATGAAATAACTTAGAGCAAAACTTGTTTTTGTGTACCTCCCACTTACGCATACAGTTTGTGGTGCTGATATAAGCCATATAATAATTCAGAGGGTCACGTGTTAAGCGATGCTAAAGGCTTGAATTCTTTGGGGGCAGGGGACCCAAACTTTGGACATAGTATCTTCTACTTACATGTAGACGTGTACTTACATTCTTCGTTCCTACCATAACCAGAGATCTCACATTCAGTCCAGTCAGGCAGCTGCAGTTCTGGTGTTGGGAGGCAGGCAGCTCGGACAGTGTCTGTTTCAATTGCACAGTATTCTGCATCTGAGTTCAACTGCAACAGAGCTGAAGAGGGAAAAAAAGTCCCCATTAACCACAAGCTTGAGCCAAATGTGACCTTTCCAGTCACGAGGTCAGAAAAGTTCTTACCAATATCATTGTTGAAATTTTCTGAGTCAAATCCCTGATGCACAGTGTAGTTCTTCACTTGAAACTTCTGTTCATTTTCTTCGGGAGTTGCTCGGGAAGTCCTACCCAGCACAATCTTCAGCTGATTTGTACGAAAGCTGAAGAAAAAGGGAGTCTTACTTTCTTCCCACATTAACTGGAGTGGACCCTTCCCCTCAAGATGTGCTGTTGGAGCTTCTGCTTTTCTTATTTTAGCACTATTACTACTTCATTACCCATACAGTTTGACCTCAAATGTCCTGTTTGCCTTCTTTTTTGCACTAATTGCTTACAGCCATCATGGCAAAGCTCCTCTACCAGCCCCTTGCTGTTCTCAAGTTTCAGATGGCTCTGCATCTGTATTGACAACTTTGTTCTTCAACTATTTGATACTCTGCTGTGGTACCTTAATGCCATGCTGCTAGTTTGCCCACTAAATGCCTGTCTGGAATGCTCAGCACAATTAACTATATAATTTTTAGTGTAGAATGACTTACTGGGATAAAGAGCTTTTTTTCAAGTCTTTTACCCTTCCAGTAAGGCTATACTGGATGCTTCCCTTTTCTGTACTTCCCCCCCCGCCCCGGGCAGTACTGAATCCTCAACTTACCCTTCCTCAAAACAGTGAGCAGCTGACAAAACCCAGCAGGAACTGATCAGAATTCCTCCACAGAGGAAGTGCTCTCCAGGTGCTCGGCGATACTTCACAAAGATGGCAGCTTGCCATGGGTGAGCTGCAATGTCTGCATAGGAGCCACCTTTAATCCTGTACTGGCGTACCCTGCGCTGCCGTAAGCCACAGGTGGCTGTGGATGACAAACCGAGAAATAGGCTTTTTGTTCAGGCACTCTTGCTTTGAGTTTGGGTTAAGAGCCTGTTAGTCATCAGTGCATGTTGAGGCAGCCTGGCATGAACTGCTTAGTATCTGACTCATTCCCGTTTCCTAGGAAACTTGTATTCTGATTTGAAAAATACAGTAAGGAAACCCTGCCTTTTCTGTCCTCCATTTCTGCAGTCTTCCCTTCTGGGAGAGAAAAAGGCACTTCTCTGAGAGTGGAGCCACAGAATCTCTTTCTACTCCAAAAAGCTCTCCTCCTCTGCCCCCCCGCTCTTATTTTACTGTAAGAGGCTTGAGTTTAATGCAAATGACACGCAGAACAGTAATGCCTCAAAGAAAGAGAAGAATCAGGAGTACTAGGATCCTTACAGCAAGTAGGCACATTGCAGTACTCCCACGTGAGCTGATTTCCTTTCAGTACATGGCACCAGGGCTTGCTGTCATTGTCAGGATTCCTGCAGCATGGGAAAGAGAAAAGCTATTTGTATTATCAGATCTGCAGGGAGTTTGGGGAGACCTAAATGTGGCAGACTGTGACCTGATTGTACTTCTTTTGATTTTTCTAGAGATACAGAGGGCCCTACGGGCATGTGGAATTTGCATTTATGGAGTCTGATGTTAGAGAAGCATAGATGGGTCAGGTGGAATGAAAATACTATTGTCAGTGAGCTTCATTCCCAGCAGTAATATATTTCCTGTGCTTTAATAACCCATGTAAAATACTAGAGCCCTGCCTCAAGAGTACCACAAGAAAGTTTAGTGGGATTTTTTTAATTCTATAACTGACTACATACCGGCAGAAATTGTGACTACCAAGGCCCAGCTGGTAAGCATCTCTTCTCCAAGCAGTATATAACTTGTTGACAAGGATTCGAGAATTCCACCTCAAACAGGTAGCTCCAGAACTGGTAACACTGTGGCTGCCTCGGTAATCCGTGCCTCTTCCAGATTTGCAGTTGACGTTCCCAACTTCAATAAGAAAGCTGCAT
Source organism: Sagittarius serpentarius (assembly GCA_034782735.1). Lineage (NCBI taxonomy): Eukaryota > Metazoa > Chordata > Aves > Accipitriformes > Sagittariidae > Sagittarius > Sagittarius serpentarius. Next base: position 14,209,811 of record JAVKLA010000049.1, on the reverse strand, counting down.
GTTAACTGATGGATGTGAGCTGGTCAGCTGTTCCTAACTGTGACTTCTGTCAAGGCATCTATATATTAGCTATACTTATCTCAGTCTCTTAGTGTCATAAATATTAAAAGTTTAAACATGATTTAACATGAGAGTCTCAACTTTTCAGGCTACAGAAATAGCACAAGTCCACAGAGGACCCTTATATGTAGTGAATCATGCAAGCTCTAAAGTCCATTCTGTGTTCCCTTGCATGTACCTTTTGAACAGGAGGGCACACTGCAGTGTTCCCAGATGTACTTTCCCCCTTTATAGATATAGCACCAAGGTCTGGAATCCTCATCTGGGTTTCTGAAAGAGTTATGACATTATGCATCATTATAAAGCTATGGTTATTAGTCCCATGTCTGCCATCTAGTTTGGTAACTTAGTCCTGCTCTGCAGTGAAGATGTGGACTGAACCATCAGAAGTTGTTTGGATTCCTATTTTAATTATAAAATTGTGGAGTACATGGAGGTGATGAGGATGAGACAGCCAGTAGCTAGCAGGAGTGGACAGCTTGTTTGTGCAGTTTAGTTCATGTGCAGGAATCACTGTATTTTTGGAGTTTTGAGCAGGATCTGGAGCTGCAGGAAACTGGCTTACAAAGGGAGTTTTAGGCGCTGAGAAGGGACAAGGGAAAGACTGTGGGGTGAGAGATGTATACATTTTGTAGTCTGTCATAAGCACCCAGTCTAGATAGATCTGAAGTTCAGATATGACTACAGAAGACTACAGAAGCTGCAATTGCTGCACCTGTGCAGCTTGTTTTCTGCTTGGTATTAGACTGTTGAGAACAGCTGTTCCTTTTCTCCAAGCTCTTGGAATGGGCTGTCTCCTGTGGCTCTGACCTGTGTGCTATCAGTCCCTCACCTGCAATAGTTGTGATTACCCAATCCCAGCTCAGCAGCATCCTCTCTTTGGCCGCTGTATGTTCGGTCCATCAAGCCATTGCTATTCCAATTTAAACATTCAGTTCCGCTCTCTGTCATGCTCCATGTACCCCTGTATGTTACTCCAGCATCTTTGTAGCACTTAACTTCAGTATCTGAACAAAAGGGAACAAAATTTTACTATAAGGACAGCATCCCAAACTCTGCTTCCCCAGTCTCTGTTGTTTAAACTTGGCTCCCAGATGTCTTGTCTAGTAAGTCAGTGAAAATGCCTTGCTAGGCAGATTGTAAGTATACGTGAAGGTCTTCGGCTCCAAAACTTGGAGTTTTATTAAGAGACACTGAGAACAGCCCAGGTGTCCTTCTTAAAAGTTCATTATATTATTAGCTCTAGAATAAAAAGAGGCAACTTAACAGAGAGCCTAGTATACAGCAGCAGCTTCTGGGTACCTCATCCTTCTGCACTGCATAACTAAAACCAGTAGCATTGTTCACAGTAATTGACATGGTATACTCACCTATTTCACACTGCTTCCCAGAGAAACCTCGGTGGCACTGGCAGATGAAGAGCTGTGGGGAATAATATGCCTGTGAACATTGGCCCCCGTTGTAGCATTTATTTCTAGTGCAGGCTGTGGAACAAGCAAAAGCCAGGAAATACTGTTAGATTTCACGTAAGTAAGAAGCTGGCAATGTATACCCATCTTTCCTCTTCTGTCAGTCTCCTTTAGCCTGTTCTGTTTTTCCCTGCGTACCTGTTACTGTCATGTGCTTACAGTCTTTTCGTGTGGTGCCTATATTCTTTTGCTCCATTCTCTCCACATATACTACTAGGAGCCTTCCTCAGCCCCTCCTAGTCCTTCCTCACTCCCGCTTAGTCCTGCCTGAGTCAGTATATATTAGTATTTTCCTTTCTATCCTATTCTATTTCAAGCCAAATTTTCTGTGTGATAACTCCTTCCCTGACAGTGGAGTTCTTCTTTAAGATGATTAGATGGACAATCTCTCATCCCCCACCATTTCCTTTCTCTTTTTCTTCTTCATACTCACCTCTGGCAGGCACAGTGTGGCAGCGACTCCGACCACTGTCGCACCTGCAGTACTCTGTTCTGCTCCCTGAGAGCCTCAGCCAGGCCTCCCTGTGCTGGTAAATTTCTCCAGATGAATTGTCTGTGCAAATGGCTGTAATTGGAGAAAATAAATCCTTTTTTACAGATTTAGGGAAAAGACCTGGCTGAGCAAAAAGAACTCCCTTCTGCTTCCAGGAGAAAAGTATCTGTGATGGGAGCATCTGTCTAATGGCCTGCCCTTCTTCCTTCTCAGACCACTATTGTCCCATCTTTCTCACTGCTGTGTTGCTGGATGTACTGTTGCGCTATTGAACGGCCTCTTTTTCTTTGAAGAAGAGCAGAGGGAGGGGAAAACTTTGTTCTTTCAGGTGTGGATGGTATTAATGGTCTGGTATTTTGCCTTCTGAATCTGTCATCCAGATAACCATGACAAACAGGTTTCAGGCTCCACTCTCTCAGCATCATCTCCTTTCCCCTCCTGTGTTCATAAAGCTCCAGGTAACACGGTTGTAGTTTGCCTGGCTTACCTCTAGATCTGGCTCCCCGTTTGAAACGCACGCGTAAGCCCTGCAAGCAAAGAAGATTAATTCTGTAACTGTTCTCTTAAGAAAAATGAGAGAACAAGTGCCTCCAAAGAGCCAGTCCTCTTCTTGAGGCCTTGTAAATCAAGGGAGCTCTGAGCAACTGTCTGCCCTCCTTGTCAGACAGTACAGTGAAAAGTGCCTTTAGTACCTCAGCATGGGTACCGAGAATTGTAAAACATGGAGTTGCCACAGATTACCAGGCGATTACTTGTCATCTGAGTGACGTGAACTTGGGATGTGCTGTACTCACATCGTGCGGGAAGTGATTATGGGCTCTTGGGGCATTGCAAGTGCTAACTAAAGCTTGACAACTTTCTGCTATTTGAAGGAGGTTCAAGCAAATAATTTCCAAAGAAGTAAATGTGAACAAGCTGTTATTTTTGCTCATTGGCATGCGGTTTCCCCATAAGCCTTTGTGTCTTGGTTACCTTTGAGAGAGATGTCTCCTGCGGCCAATTAAATAAAATATTTTGGATAAAGTTTCAAGGAGGAGCCAATTTAGAAAGCTTCTTTGATTAGGCCACAAGAGAAAGAATAACATAAAAAGAAAGAAAAAGGCTGGCATAGTAATTTTTTGAGAAAGAGACTAAACATTTTAGAATTGTGTAGGATTTACTCAAGCTGTGCAATGTGAGGCTTAAAGTGAGGGGACGTGGGAACCATCGATGTCCGGTAGTAAGCGAGAGTTATGATGAAGGTGATGACAATAGAAATAAAATTAAAGGGCGATCACAATGGAACTCTTAGTAACAGTGAAAGGTGACAGTGCACAGATATACCAAGAAGATTTGGAGAATTGCTTACTGAAATGAAAACCAGCCAGGATAACACTGTACTGGAAATCCCAGCTTAGAGGTAGACTTCTTTGTAAGGTTTTCCCTCCTCTGATTTCTAGTGACATAACCAGATTCTCCTTCTGTCTGATGCAGACAGCTGGAGTCGATGGTGCTGCTGAAAATGCAGGAGGATGGCAAGAGCATTGATGCATTAGCCTCTTACCTGGCATTGAGCAGTCATGATTGTTCCCACCAGCAGCAGGAGACATGGGAGTTTGCCTTCCATTCTGAGTGTTTTCCACATCACCTCCAAATCTCAATCTATGGAGACAAAATCAAAAATAAGATGCTAAACAAAGGCATTTTACAGTGTGAATGGAGTTCAAGGTCGTAATTTTAAATAAAGTTTTTAAATTATGAAAATTCTTTTTACATTAAAACACACTTTCTGCTCTGCAGTTCTCAGCCATCTGGTCTAGCTGTCCTGGTGTTCCTGGACAGGGGAAACTGGCAGGCTTGCCCCAGATGTGCTTTTACTTGATTTACTTAGAAACCCAGCAGGCTAAAGAACACTGTTACAGGTCTGGAGAAAACTCAGAGAGTGTTTCCTGGGGAATAACACTGGTAGAAGTAAATTCCAAGTCCTTTTTCCCAAGGTTGCTGGAAACCAACAGTATCATGTGCATTATTAGAGATGGACTTTTCTAATGGAGGAGTGTAATGCTGATTGGTAAGTGTTACTTGAGATTCAGGTTACTGAGGCCTACTTAAGAGATCTCTTGCAGGGGCACAAAAATCTGTCTGTGATAATAGCGATTTAAGAGGATTTGCATTTTCTGCACAGACTGCTGCTTCGGGTGAGAGCAAGGTTTCCTCTCTTGTGTAGAGGATGCGGCAGCAAGAAGACTTCTGTTGATGATAGGTGGGGACAGCACGGCTATGTCTTTGATTTTCCAGTATTTCTACAGCTTCTCCCCAGCTGAGCTTTTACTTTCTACTATCGTCATTTGCTTTTGCTAAAAAGGGAGAGTATGGCAATTGGCCGGCAGGCTAGCTTTTGGTCTGGTTTTCTCATTTATTTGTTGGAGCATCTTTCCATGTGTCACTTCTATGCAGTCACAACTATGTCTGATCCCTTCAGCAGTTTTACACTTCAGACAAAGCCCTCTTCCATCCCACGTGAAGAGTTTTTGCTTCCTCCATACTGATTTACATAGTCTGTATCCTACAGCAGTAGTCTTGGGAGAGAACCTCCAATGATCTCCTGTGGGAGATCGCCGGCTGGTATGGTGTGGCTGGGGTTAAGGACAAATCTGGATTTCTGCCTCCATTCATCCCATTTGCTGTGAAAATCTCCTTCTCTCTTCACTCATCAGAGGCTAGTTTCCTACCTGGTGAAATTGCTGCTCTGACCTGGCCACAGATAGCTATAGGATGGACATTTGGGTGCTGTGAGCCATCTGTATTTCTTCCTACTGTAGCAGAGTTTATTTCTGTCTGGCCTTGAGCAGGCAAGTTTCTTGGCAGAAGTGTGAATTTAGATTTCTGTAGCCCTTGACTGCAGCAAGATATGCTACCATCTTGTGCCCTGGTTTCCCTTCCCTCTGTTTGTTTCCTGACAAAGGAGGAAAAATTACTTCTTTTACCAAAGCCGAGCACCTTGTGTAAGTGCTGACTGGTTTAGGGCAGCTGCTGGGCAGAGAGAAAATCCTGAGCAGCGGAGGGCACGCTCATAACACAGCCCAGTCCTGTGCGTATACTACATTTTACTGCTGAAATTAAGCAACATGGTTTTTTTTCCTTGCTGTACTAAACACCATTTCTAGTCTCATCCTCATAGCAGAAAAATACACTGGATGTGACAAAGGCAGTGAAGGGCTTTCTGAGGTGGTCTGTTGCCTGTGAAGGCAATGTGCTTTGCTGTGGGCTTCCAGCTCCTCTGTTAATCCCTGTAGGAAAAATCCCCGAGAAGATGTGTTTTGTCCGTTCTTTTATCTTGGTGATCTTGTAGTAACTGTAAAAGATCAGGCAAATGTATGTACGTAAAAGAACTCCAGTAAAGCCTGACCTTAGCAGTACGAGTTTGGTAGCTAGCAAAGTTCTATTTTATATTTAGAAACACTGCTGAATTTTTGGACTTTAAATGAGGGTTTATTGGTGCACTGACAGGACTCTCTTTTGGGGGGGCGGGGAGAAGGCTGTTGTTCATGGCAAAACTTGAATTAGTAAGATGGATACAAATGATCATATAGTGTCAGAAGTTTAGAAACAGTGCCTATGGGACTTTTTGGAAACATGGCATTAAATAGCAAGTTCCAATACATCTATTAAAAACTGGGAACGTATTATCAATTTTCACAGTTGAGTAATAGCTTTTAAGGACTAGACTTGTTAGTATTGTGTAATCTGAACTCTTACAGTAAGACAAATAACTTTACCACAGGTTTCCTGACTTGAACCCATAATTTTCTTCCTAAAAGTAATAGTTACTCCTGCATGCAGTAATAGTAGCTCTTTTTTACAATTGAACAAGATGTACGTAATCACCAGCGTGAACAGATTTAGCTTGATCCTCTATACTAACCCAGACTGCTATAGCAGTCAGTCTGTATGGCTGAGATGATGAAGCATGAGAGTGTGATGTCGATGGGACCCCCCCTGCTTTGAACAAGTCCAGCACCAGAGGTCCGTTTTCTCTCTTCCTTTAAAAATACAAACCAAGAGCTGGGAGTGAGGTAGAGTAGCAGGCAAGAAGATAAAAATTCCTTCTCCAATCTCTAGGACTGCTCTGCGGTTCCAAATCTATCTCCCACACTATCAGCTTTTTATCATCAACATTATACGACCCCTGAGCAAGTAGAAAGCTAACCCAATTATTTGAGAAAACTACTGCTTCCAGAAATTAGGAGCTCAGACTCTGTTTATATAAAGCCAGGGAAGGCAGCTGGATAATAGCTGGTGAAATTGGAGTATGACAGATGAATGAGTCATGAATTGAGATTCAGGGCAAAAAAAGGGAGAGAGTTTGTTTGGGTTTTTTTTTTTGTTTTTAAAGATTTGTTCAGAGAAAAAGCAAAAGGCACAAATATTCCAGTCTGAAGCAGAACTGGGAGTACAGCAGAATAGTTGAGGCTGTGGTTTCTCACCAGTAGACTGCACAAAGAGAGGAGACTTAAGTTGCAAGTCAGACTGAAAAGATTCACAGGAACAGCTTCTGAGAACCTTAGTTACTTCAAGTCCTGTCTTTAGGTCACATCTTGATGATGATATCCTTGTAATTCAGAGCATCTCTTGGGGATTTGTATTAGTATGCAGATTTTGTAGTATACTTTTTATGTACTTTCAAGCCCTTTCTCACCTCTTGGGAAGCATTTTGCAGTGTTTAGCAAGCCTTTTTAAAAGTTTTAAGAGCAATTTCCAAATAGACATTGACTTCAATTGAATCTGAACTAAATCAGCAGCATTCCCAAAGCTGAAGTGGATGATCTGAACCACTACATGGAGTCATTCGGTTGCTGCTGTAATCCTGTGTTATATTATCCTTACTCCCTGCAGCTGTAGCTCATTATTGGAGCTACGCAGGCTTGTGTTCTGAATCCCACAGTGGCAAGGTTTTAACTTGTTAATTGTTGGTACCACTGGTAATCTTTGTTGCTGTCTGTGGAGAAGGCTTGAAGTTCCTATTGACAGCTTTAAGAAAGGAGATTCTGCTAGCTAAGACCTTGTTAAGGCAAGGTTCATTCAGTGAAACTGCTTACTGAGTTGAGATGCTTTGTTAGAATATCTGTCTGGGAAGAACTGTAAAGAACTGTTGAGACCTCGTTTCTGAGGTACCTGCTAAGATGCCCCCGAAACAATGCAACACTGGTTGAAATCTGAATATTTTTTTTTTTGGGGGGGGGGGGGGGGCGCCCAG
>JAVKLA010000049.1:14162072-14202453 GCA_034782735.1 Sagittarius serpentarius | reverse complement strand
TGAATATTTTTTTTTTTGGGGGGGGGGGGGGGCGCAGAGGACAGGGTGGCAAAGCTGGCCTACCTAAAAGCTTGGAGGAAGTCCTAGCTGCCTGAAACCAGCAGGAACTACAGAGAAGTAGGAAACATCTTTTAAATTTAAAAAAAAAAAAAAAAAAAAGCATTTCAGTCTTGGAGACTGACATGAAAGGAGTCCCTATTTAAAAAGCACCTGTGTGGGTTAATCAAGTTTATGGTTATAATCAAGTTTATCCTATATAATCTACTATACAAGTGGATTATACTGTAGAATGTGACAGCTAGTCTCCCTAAAGTTGTCTTGCATTGGATGCCACATCCTTTCTTCCACTTATTTCTGCTGCCCCTGTTCAGGCTAGCTTATCTTATAATGCTGCAGCCCTTGCCTGCTCCTTTCCCCCCTCTTCTGGGGGGAATGCCTGTCCATCCATTGGTGGCTGCTGTCCCACTGTGCTTGGAAATCTCATAACAGATGTTGTCAGATGTTTATTTTGAGTTTCGGGAAAGGTACAACTTAGGCCAGTCAATTGGAATGTTCCAAATGATAAGCTCTATCAAACTGAAACCATATGGCTGTTTGAAAAATACCATGTTTACAGGACTCCACGCAGAAACCTGCAAGCAATGTGCTTTCTGGTAGGGCTCTCCTAAACAGTTTGTGCCTTCGGCTCCCACCCTTTGCTTCCTCTCTGACCAAAAATACTCTAGCAATAAGCCAGAGGCCTAGATGTGGTGTTCTGACTCGTTGATTCTACACTTTCAGGTACATGAGGATATAAAGATACACGATTAACTCCCTTTGCGGAAGCATCATCAGCAGGAATACTTTAAATCCTGCATATTAATTTATTATTAATAACAGCCCTTCTAAGCAGTAGGAGTGTGAGTATTGTCTTACCGATGTGGAATAAGACCTAAAAAAGGGATGTATCTTATCAAGGACAAACAAAAAAGTCATCGATAGAAATTAAAAGTAGCTCTCCCCCCAGCCCCATATGCCTCCCAATAACCTAGTATGCCCATTCCAGAATACTTTGATTCTGAATCTATAGCACTAATAGCTTTCTTGCTGGTGAAGAGCTATCTTGATCTTCAAGCAAAAGACTGCAGATCCTTGCTGCCTTTTCCTGTATTCTGGAGACAGTGCTTCTGTATCCCTTTTCTAAACTGAGCAGATGAATATCAGACTCCTACTGTTTCTCTTTAAAATATAACAATGGACAGACCTCTGCTTTTGGGGAAAAGAATTTAAAAAACAAAACGAAAAAGTAAGATTCTGTAGTCTTCGAAGGCATTGGAGGAAATGGGTATTTCAAACTCTGGCTTCGTTTTGGGCATCATTCTCAATATTTCCTGTGGTTTTGGCCACATTTGAAAAGAAGGGTGTTTAGGGAGAACTGAAGGAGACCTGCCCTCCGCCTCTTTATCCCTCCATTATACTAGTAGGGAGCCTGGGGTGAAAGGCATAGTCTGATCTCCTCCCAGGAAGACGATGAAGTATCCTTTCACAGCCAGCTCTTTGGGTCTCCCCTTACCATCAAGATATTTGTCCGTAACTCTTCCGTTGTTTTAAGTTTTTTTGCTAATGTTCTTTGTGCAGGAGACTCCTCCCTGCTAACTGGTCACAGCCTGAGGCTGTCAGCCCTTTCCCTGGAACAGCTGAAGCTTTCTTGAAACAACTGAAAGCCAGCAGCTTTACGCAGCATTATGAATCTCTGCCAAAGCTGAAAGGCAGTAGCTCAGTTAGTTAACTACCATGGGGCTTCAGTGGGATTTATTAAACAATAATATTTAATAGTATTTAATGACAATGCCATTGATGTTGAAAACGGGAAATGCACTTTTGAAACAGGTGCAGAGTAGTGCCTACCTTTTTGCTTTCTTCTGTAGTCTGCTGATTTCCTTTCCACACCAGCCTGGTTTTGTGCTTCCTGCGTCTCCGCTATGATCTCTCTGAACAGCTCCTGTCCTACTTAGAACTCCACTCGAGGGGGTGGAGACTCCGGCGGGCAGCGGGGCGTGCTTTCCCCCACCCCCGCCCCTTCCAAAGGATCTGGGGATGGTCCGGGACAGGGTGGCTTGGGTCCGGCGTTTTGGGAATGGGTCTGTGCGGGACGGGAGGAAGGCTTGCTTGCTGAAGTGAGCGGGGCGTGCTGGATTTTACAGCCAGTTTGTTTTGTTGTTTCTCTCTTTCAGTCAGAGAGCAGATTCAGCCTTCAAAACAATTTTCCCCCTTTGAACACCTCAAGCTTCAGTGACAGTGAGAATAGTATGTATCCTTTATGATGAACTGTCCCATTGTGCTTCTAGGAATGTGAGGGGGGCACTGCTTGAGCAGTGCCCCAAGTAAATGGGCAGGTGTGTTATTTCTAACATGACCAGAGGCCTGCAATCTGCAGACTTAGTCCTAGTACCGAGAAACTCCTGTTTCAAGCAAGAGCGTAGTGCACTGTGCTCTGAATGGCATCCACTGAGAATCTTTGGCAGAGAGACCTTGACCACTGTGTGGAGCAAAGCATGCCATGAACAGTGCCACTGGGAGAAGAAATGGTCAGAGGAGCTCTAAAGTTAAGTGGGGACAATGAGCAAAACTTCTAAGGATCCTTAGGTAGAAATAAGGAATAGCATGTTGAGGACCAAAGAGGTAAATGTTTGCTGATACCGTCCATCCTAGAAACTAAGTTCTACTTGCCAGGGTGCAGTCACGAGGAACTAGGTTATCAAGGTGTAGCAGACAAATCTGAATGATTGGTTTTAGAGCTGAACTTAGGGCTGGGTTATGAAAACTGTCAGTGATGCAACTGCTGCAGTAATGGATGTGTCCTAACTTTTTAGGAACTGATTCAGTAGAAATCGGGTTCCTGATACACTTTAGTGTAAGCACAGACATAAGAAATGGTGTGTGAGGGACCTCCACCTTCAGGAAGCAGTTGGGAAGCATGGCAACGATTATTTTGCACATTGGCAAAGACGAAACACTGGTTGCCCTGAATGTTCAGCTCTTCTCTGTGTGGAAATCTAAGTCAAGATTATCACATGTATTTTTCTGAGAGTCACAGTGCTGGTGGTAACATTAGTGCCATAAATCTGATTTAAAGGCAGCTGCGTTTGACTGTTTCCAGAAGTTGTTTTGAAAAAAGACGATCGGACACCGCTGAGCGAGCAGGGGCTAATTCATATTATTTTCAAAGATTACAGCTATTTGCTACTGGCCTTCTAGACTGAAGATGCTAACAAAGTAATGGCTGTGGGGGAAGATTTCAGAAGTTGTTATTCCCTGGCTTTTCACAGCTTAAGGACAGCTATAGCTGTCTAGAAAGCGTGGTGTGGGTGCCACTTGCAGTGCTTAACATGTTTTAGGAAAGACAGCAGTGCCTCCTCTCTCGAGTACCATCTACTGGTTTAACTCTAAGCTGATCCTGTCTCAGGATAGGGTTTCGACAGGACTGTGAATGTTAGTGAAGTGTGTCACCATGACATCCTGCAGCTGGCCCACATCCCCCTAAGGGGACACCCCTGGGCCTGGTGGCCTCTGCCGGTCCAGCGCACCCCCCTCCTGTGCTGTGGTGTGTCTTTGCAGTGGCATGGAAGTGCTTCGTGTCAGCCAGCCCAGGAGGAAGCAGTATCTAAACGCGGTGTCGTAGTGGACAGAATAGCGCTCTGGCTTGGGTGGTGAGGCGGTGAACTGAGGTAAATAGTACGTTTCAGTACGCTCGGCAGAGACTCAAGAAGCGCTGGGAAGGAGACAGCAGCTCTGCTACTTTGCTTCAGCAGCCCCCGAGAGCTCTGCTCTCCTCCTCCCCCGAGTCCCCGACTCCAGGAAGGACCGCGGCGACGCTGCTGTTCGGCGCAGCGGGCTGGGCGGCAGGGCCGGGAGCCCCCGGGCAGCGCGGCTCCTTTAAGGGCGGGCGCCCGCGCCGGAGCCGGAAACGTCGGCGGACGCGGCCCAGGCCCTGTGGAAGCGGAGCGCTGCGGCCCCGCCATGAGCAGGCCGCCGGCCCTGCAGGCGCAGACCTGCGGCCCCTGGGAGATGAAGGAGCGCCTCGGCACCGGCGGCTTCGGCAACGTCGTTCGCTGGCACAACAAGGTAGGCGGCGGCCGGCCCCCTCGGCCCGGCCCGGGGCCCGCGGCCCGCGCTCAGCCGAGCCCGTGCTGTGTGCGCAGGAGACCGGCGAGCAGGTGGCTATCAAGCAGTGCCGGCAGGAGCTGAGCCCGCGCAACCGCGACCGCTGGGCGCTGGAGATACAGATCATGAAGAGGTGAGGCGGGGCGCGACCGGTGCCCGCTCGCCGTCGGGGCGGGCCGGGCCGGGCCGGGCAGAGTGGCCGGCGGGCGGGGTAGCGGCGGCGGCGGCGGCGGCGGCCTTCGAGCGCGGATCTAAGGGCTGTGCTGAGGCCAATGGTGGGAGAGGCTGTCGGCCGCTTGCCGCCTCTTGCGGGAGGGTGCCCGGTCCGCCGCGGAGGCGAGTGCGTAGAAGTACCTACCGAAGAAGAATTCGCAGTGTGTTTCGTCAGAGTCGTGCGTCTTAGACTTCCTTCTTTGGCGCTTCTGTCGCTGCCTTCAGCGTTACAACAGTTCTGCTACGTAACTGCTCTGTTGCCCAGCTTAATGTCTGTGTGGCTTGTCCTTTGGGGCGTTGGATTGATTTTGTAGGGTGCAGTGGCCTGATCGTGGTTTGGGTCTTTTCTGGAGGGTGGCAACAGAATCGCAAGGCATGTTCCTGTAGTGCACGCTCCTAGGCAAATCTGTTGTGCGTGCGCCTTGAAGGACTGCACTGGCTGCACATGAAATGCAGGGAGTTGGGATGAGTCTAGGTTCATGAAGGATGGACGAATTGCAGACCTTTAGAATTCAGTAGTTCCGTTTCTGAAAGGATTAGTGTCCTTGCAGGACTTTGCGTGATGACCGTGAGCAAGTGAAACTGCATAGCTGCTGCAGAACAATTGTCTTTCAGGTGTTACCCTGGTTCTGCTCATCACGTGTACTTGCCTCATGTCCACTCCTCAGGCTGAACCATCCCAATGTGGTGGCTGCCCGTGACGTCCCTGAAGGGATGCAGAAGCTTGCACCAAATGACTTGCCGTTGCTGGCCATGGAGTACTGCCAAGGCGGAGACCTCCGCAAGGTGAGGTCCCTGGGATGGTGACCAAGGGCTGGATCAGCTTCTCAGCTGATCCTGGGGTTTCTGTTGATATTTCCCTGTAAAACCTCTGTCTTCACATCCTGATGCTTCCTAATTCTTGTCATGGCACCAACAGGTTTTGGTGGGTTGGTCCCTGGTATTACATTCAGCTTTTGAAGACTTAAGTGCTTTCTGAAACTTTTTGTGTTTGTTTGGCTGCAAGTGACACTGTGAGGAGTTTGCACATAGAGGATGAGGGCATGTGTGAGGCATGTGCAGCAGGATGTGAGCATGGCCAAGACTGTCGTAGGGCAGGGTACATCTGTGAGCTATTCCCTTCCTGAAAGTGAGTAACTCCTATCTGTCATAGGAAGAAATAACACATGTTAGTTTTGATCTTACTGTTTTTCTAACCTTTCGTATAATCTGCTCATAGATAAAACCCAGAGCTTAGAGCTGAGATTTGAGCTGATACTGCCAGGCACAGGGGAAATGACTATGAGGGGTGGAGCAAGTAGAAGGAAGAGAACGGGGGTGACACTGACTTCTTTCACCCACTCTTTTCTCCTCCCGTGTGGTTAGACCAAGGCCTGAAGCTGTAATTGCTACTACCGGAGGTCACAATCCCATAGAGTTTTCAGCTTCTAGAGAATTTCAGTGCTGTTACTGGAACTTCTTGCATCCATGAGAGTTTGTGGGACTGTGGATACAGGATACAGGAGGGAAAGACTATATTCTGTGTTGTTTTCTTGCAGTACCTGAATCAACTGGAGAATTGCTGTGGCTTGCGGGAAGAAGCTATTCTCATCTTGTTGTCTGATATTGGTAAGTGGTAGCAGTACCTTCAGTTGTCTGATCCACTGAAGCCCTTTCAGGCCTGAATCTACTCTAAGGATATGCAGCAGTGACCTTAATGACTCCATCTTAGACTAACCATTGAAGAGCATACTTGTTTCCTGTCTTGCTCTGCCCCTCCTCCCTGTAGGAGAGCCAAGGTTTGATTTTTGTTCTTGAAAGTGTAGAGATGGATTTTCTTGCCCAGCAAAAGTGCCACTCAGAATTTCCTGGAAGGTTCTGGATAGCTGAACACTTGCCAAATGACTCTGGTTTATGTTGCAAATTGGTCTCCACCCTTGTCTTAAGAGCTGATCATCAGGACTTCAGAGTGTGTGTGATCAGTGGGTTTCCATTAGCATTTGGGCAACTACTGTGTGTAATTTTAGACAGTTCTGGTGCAAAGATTGCAAGTGCTGTCTAGAGACTTTTAGGGTGGAGTTTTTTAGTCAAGCTATGTTGTGATCTTACTGAGTTGCAGCTGAGGCAAAATTGGACAGGTGCTAAGGCTTTAGAGAGAAGATACTGAAGAACTTTGTTTAGGGCAGATGTATGCTTAGAAAGTGAGCTTGTGGCAAGAGAATAAATGTGTGTTTGTCATTATTTTTACTGCAGGTGTGGCTGTTAGGCATTATCACCTGTCTTTTGTGTTCCCAGAGCACTTGTATTCTGCTGCCTCATCCTTGTACTCCTTAGTATCCAGGAAATGATATTGAGTGCTGACCAGAGACAACGGCAGATCATGTTTAGAGTGAAGTTTGTGTTTACATGCTTGTGTGTATACGGGAAGAGGGAGAGACCCAAATTTTAGTTGTATGATCTGACCTGTAGCTGATAAGAAATATTTTTGACTATTGACATAACATGTTCTCCTGGTCACTTACAGTCCGTGCCTGGTTGGTCTTCCTCGGGTTACTGTCCTTCAGGAGGACAGTTGTATAGTTGATAACTCCTGAAAGTCTAGCTGGATCATTTTGCACTGAACAAGAGAGCTCTGTCCGGGCATGCAGCGCTGTCAGAGGGACATGAAGTGTCAGGGGGCAGACAAGTGAGTCCCTTTGGCTCAGGCCTGAGTCATGGCAGAAAAGCATAAACTGGAAATACTGCAAAGTTTTGTTTTTCCTAGCTCTGTGATGTTTGGTTTTATCCACAGGAGGGGAGATACATTAAGGTATTACCTTGAGGAAATTGAGGGCATTTATTCTGCCTTTGTGTATTCTTATGATGAGATTTTTGTTTTCTAGTATGGATGGAATTCATCAGTCTGCCAGTTGTGGGGTCTCAGTGGTTCTGAGCAGGGAAAGTATGTTACATAGAAATTTCCTATGAAGAATTTTGCAGGTGGAGTGGGGAGAACACCACCTTGTGTACAGGACAGTGCAGCTGTTGAATTCTAGGTTTAAGACTGTTGAAGAAACAAGTAAGTAAAGAAAAGCTGAGTATAGCCACTCAATTGCCCAGCCAGGATGTTAGCACTGATGAGTTATTCTATAGGCAATTAGGGGAAATTTCTGGATCGGTAGCCCTTGTCTTTATGGGAGATTTCAACTTCTCAGACATCAGCTGGGAATATCATTCTGCTGTGATGAGCAGGTCTTGGAAATTCTTTAAGTTTGTGGGAGATAACTTCTTGCCACAAGTACTCAGCCAACTAGGAAAGATGCCCTCCTAGATTTGTGATTTGTGAATAGAGAAGGACTTGTCGGAGATTTGATGGTCGGTGGTGGCTGTCTTGGCCACAGTAATCACGCAATGGTTGAGTTTAAAATTTTCAGTGTAATGAGGAAAAAAAGGACAGCAGAATTGCTACCCTGGACCTCAAGAGAAGAAACTTCAAGTTACTCAGGGAGCTACTTAGCAGCGTACCCTGGGAACCAGCTTTTGAGAGCTTAGGAGTCCATGAGTGCTGGTCAGTTTTTAAGAACCATCTTTTAGAAGCATAGGAGCAGGCAATTGCACTCTGTTGTAAGTCAAGCAAGCAGTGCAGAAGACCACCTTGGCTGAACAGGGAACCCTTCAATCCTCAAGAGGAAAAAGAAGTTGTATGATCTCTGGAAGCAAGGTCAGGCTTTGCAGGAGTATTACCGAGCTGTGGTTCATATATGCAGGGAGAACACACGAAAGGCCAAAGCTCAATTAGAGTTGAAGCTGGCCAGTGTTGTGTCAGTCAATAAGAAAGGCTTTTTAAAGTGCACTAATAGCAAGAGGAGCTCTAAAGAAAACATTGGACCCATACTTGTGGAAGATGGTCACCTGACTAATAGGGATGAAGAAAAAGTGGAGGCACTCAATGCTATTTTTTTTGCCTCAGTCTTTAATAATACTGATAGATCTTGGGCTACCCTGTCCCCTGAGTCGGAGGACCACGAGTGTGGGAACAGTGACTTTCCATTTGTGGACGCTGAATTTGTAAGGGACCAGCTGTATCAGCTGAATGTTCACAAGTCCATGGGGCCTGATGGGATTCACCCCAGAGTACTGAAGGAGGAGCAGATGTTATGGCAGGACCCCTCTTGATCATCTACCAAAGGTCTTGGGAGTCTGGAGAGGTCCCTGCTGACTGGAAGCTAGGCATTGTTATTCCAATTTACAAGAAGGGCGTGAGGGAAGACCCAGAGAGCAAACTGTTTGTGTCCAGAAGTGTTTGACACCAACTTTCCCTCTTGCACTTGGTGTTTCACTGTATGTTTGATTGTACAAGGTTTGACTCAAAAGCCATGCTTACACTAGGTTGGAATGAATCCTTACTGAGCTCCTGCTAGGTACTGGTAGTTACACTCTTACAAGTGGCTTTTTCTGTGTCTCAGCTTCTGCTCTCAGGTACCTTCATGAGAACAGGATCATCCACAGAGACTTGAAACCAGAGAACATTGTGCTGCAGCAAGGAGAGCAAAGGGTAAGCAGGTGTCTCTGCCTGCGGAGACAAGTAAGTGTAAGGGGAACATGCATGTGCTTCATGCAGTTACAGCGGTCCCTCTGCAAGAGCACTCTACCCAGGATAACAGCTAGCTCAGATCCGTGTGTCATGTGAACAGTATTCTGTGTGCAGCTGAGATGAAAGGTTGCGTTAGACTTCTGGTAATGCTTGACATTTTGACTTTCAACTATTAAAGAAAGAACCAGACTGTACGGATTGACCAAAGATCTGAATTAGCTGGAGTAATGTCTCCAGCTCTGTGTGTATCAAGCCAATGACAACTTTACATACTTTGTGGTTTTAGGAATCTACAGGAGCCTCTGATTTCCACTTCCATCTCTTCGTTGTCACCTTTCCTGCATACCTTTGAAGAGCTGAACCTTTTCTTTCTCTGCCGTATGGTGTGCTTTTAACAGGACTTCTCTCTAGTGTTCTTACTCTCTTTTGTGTGTTTCAGTTAATACACAAAATCATTGACCTTGGTTATGCTAAGGAGTTGGATCAGGGTAGCCTATGCACATCCTTTGTCGGGACTCTACAGTACTTGGTAAGGAAGGAATTCAGCTAGAAGAGCGACTACCACTTTGCAATGGGATAGAGTTAACTATTATCAGGCTTTGGGCTGGGCTGAAGTACTTGTCTTGGTATTGGGTGCATTTGGGGTGCTGTAGCTAGCAAAGGTGACTGTTTTTTTGCTGACACTGGGTTTTCACAGTGTCTGCTAGCTATGTCTGTTGTAAATAAGAAGCAGGAGTGCCAGTAACCTCTGCTGTTCACTCTGAGGGGATCTCGAAGCTCGTGAGAGGCAGAGTGTTCAGCACCATCTTTAATTTGTTGTACAAACATTAATGAGCTCCTAAGGGATAGAGAGAGCTAAGAGATGGGTGGCTTTGTCTCGTGTGTGTGTAAACTGTCTCAGGCCCCAGAGCTGCTGGAACAGCAGAAGTATACGGTGACGGTGGATTACTGGAGCTTTGGCACGCTGGCCTTTGAGTGCATTACAGGCTTCCGACCATTCCTACCCAACTGGCAGCCAGTGCAATGGTGAGTGAGCTGGGGCCAGGTGGTAAGAAGAGTGCGTGCAATATGACTGTCGTGTTTGCAGGAAGTAGAAGTGTGATCCCTTGATTCTTAGGGTAGTATCCCTATGTTACTTGCCCTTATGGAGACTGACTCCCTTCACAGGAGTTTGACCTACCTGAGCAAGTTCAGCATTCCTGATGCTTGCTCTGGGATCAGGACTGACTCCTGTAGGGCAGGTACCAGAAACCAAGGCAGCATCTGTCTTACATCTGTCAAGAGTAGCTTTAAGAGCCTACTAACATGCAGGCTGGGAAAGACAGGTGATTATTTCACCGTTGTACTTGCTTGAATTCATTAGGCATACGAAAGTGCGACAGAAGAGTGAGCTGGATATTGTCGTTTCAGAAGACTTATCTGGAGAAGTCAAGTTTTCTAGCAGTTTACCCTGCCCGAACAATCTAAACAGGTGAGGTCTAGAAATCTGTTATGCCACGGTGGCATAAACTGTTTCTTCTGCAAAAGGACCAGGTTTATATTATATGCCTTACTACATTAATCTGTGAATAAATAGAGTGCCTGACACAAACAATGCTTCTGTCCCTTGTCAGACTTGTGTAGCTGTGAGTCTATTTCTGCCTTCTAAACACTGTGTTTGTGATTGAGGTGGCGGGGTGGGGGTGGGGGGGGAAGTTGTTTGTCAGTCCTCCTGCAGAGACCAGGACATAATGGTGACTGCGAATGCACTTTTACCTCTTCTGATCTCCTTCTTGTTTTGGTCCTTCAGTGTTTTGGCTGGGAGGCTGGAGAAATGGCTGCAACTCATGTTAATGTGGCACCCACGGCAGAGAGGTACAGATCCTACGTATGGACCCAATGGGTGTTTCAAAGCTTTGGATGACATTTTGAACTTGAAGGTAAGCATCGGGTCCATATTACCCTGAAGAGTTTTCCAGAGAGCAGTTACCTGTAGCCCGTGGGAGAAGAGGCTTGAGTCATAGACCTAGGAGGAGGAACAGCACAGAACTTCATTTAGCTGTCTCCTGACAGTTAGTGACACGTGCTTTCCTCTTGCTTATTTCAGGACAAATACTCCTGGAGTTTGTTGGGAGTAGCAAATAGCTTCTGTGTGTGCTTGGTTCCATATTCTGGTAGAGGGTTCTGCGGCTGAGGCTGTTTAATTGCCATGTGGCCTCTCTTCCGGTTGGTGGAGGACAAGGACTTTGGTGTAATGTCATGAAGTAGCTGCAAAGTGACTTCTCGAGCCCTGCAAGTGCTTTGAACGGTTTATCGGTGGCCAGTGTCTCAGTCCTGAGATCTCTGCTCGGACATGACCAATGTATCTTCAGCCCTTCTCATGTCACGCTACTCTTCTTGTAGTTGCTTCATGTTTTGAACATGGTTACGGGAACTGTACACACCTACCCTGTGACGGAGGAAGAGACTCTGCAGACTGTGAAAGCCAGGATCCAGTCAGATACGGGAATCCCAGAACAGGACCAGGAGCTACTGCAGGAAGCTGGACTGGCATTGTTTTCTCAGAAGTTGGCCACTAAACATATAGCTGATAGCAAGGTGAGTCTGCATACTCCCTTCCTTGCTGTTGAGTGAATCAGCAGGCAGTGCTCTCATTTTGGGAGCACAGCACTCTCTGCTGTTCTGGCAGGCTTTTGTCACAGTAACCACACAGACCTAACAGTCCTTGCAGAATAGGCACCCTGTTGCCTTTGGTGTTCAGTCTTCAGCTGAGGAGGAACATTCTGTTTATGGTGTTACTGAGGCTTGCTTTTTCTGAGAACCTAGTTGGGTCCTTTGTCTTCTGCAGGTGAATGATACTGCAGCTGCAGACACAGACCTCCTCTTCCTCTTTGATAACCAGAAAGTTGCCTACGAGGCTCAGGTTGCCTTGCGTCCTCATCCGGAAAGTGTTGACTGCATCCGTAAGGACTTTCTCTAGCATGAATGAGAGAGGGTGGCCACGTTGAGAGGGCTGCCTGTGTTCTGTGGTCTGTTTCATCTGCAAAGGGTAGAGAGAACTGTTGCATATTGGGACTGAAGAAGCAGTAAAATGGACTGGGAAGTAGTAAAATGGACTGGCATAGCATTCATTCAATTTGTCGGTATAACTGAGGAAAGGAAGTGTTTGATTTTGATATACTGGGGAAGCTGCATAGAGGTTAGCCAACTATAGGCTTTGCAAGAGGTAACATGCCCCTCAAAGGAGTGATATTTTGGTCTGTTTTGTTATGTGATAACACTACTTTTAGGCTTCATGCTGATACATACATTTCCCTCCCCCCCTCCCCCCGCTCTGTTTCCAGTTCAGGATCCAAAGAAGAATCTCCACTTTTTCCAGTTGCGGAAAGTGTGGGGTCAGATCTGGCACACAATCCGGATGCTGAAAGAGGACTGTAACCGGCTTCAGCAGGGGCAGCGAGCAGCCATGTACGGTGGCAGTTTCTCTGGAATTCTCATCTCTGCCTTTGCTCCCTGGTGAAAGAGAAGGGACAGGAATGGGACCCTGTTGGAATGGGGAAGCCCATGAGTGGAGACGTTAACGATTAGTGAATAATAGCTTGAGAGTTCTGTCCTCTGACACAACTGCTTTTGTGCTCACTGCTACACTCTGAAGTATCTACTTTTGATATAAGTGGAAGTCTGTGTTTTTAGTTTGGGAGGGTAATAGGACCTTCTTGTCCATGCAGGATGAATCTGTTGCGTTACAATAGTACCCTCTCGAAGATGAAGAATTCTATGGCCTCCCTTTCCCAGCAGCTGAAAGCAAAGCTGGACTTCTTTAAAACAAGCATCCAAATCGATCTGGAGAAGTATAAAGAGCAGATTGAATTTGGAATTAGTGAGTATAGCACGTGGCAAACAGAGGTCTTTTTATGCCTCTTATCCCCGCAAAGTATCTACCTTTTCCTGTATGAACCTGAGAAAAGCAACCGCTCTTTTTTCATCCCTGTAGCTTCTGAGAAGCTGCTGTTTGCCTGGAAAGAGATGGAGCAAGCTGTGGAACTTTGTGGACGGGTATGTTTCTAAATCTAACTACCTACCCTAAAGAAAAAGAGGCTTGCTTTTCTTTCCCTTCTTCCCCCCACCCCCTCCCTTCATTGTACTCTCTTAAATAGAAACTTCTTGCGTGTGGGCTGATTCCAGATGGCACATTGCCGTGGTTTGCACCATTTTTGTCCATTGCCAGTACTTCTTGAAGCTCACTGTGTTTGTACGGCTTAGGGGAAAAAGGGAGATCTTTGGCAATGTGAGAGGAGATTTTGCAGTGGTTGCGCTCGGATGTCCTGCTAACCCAATCCTGGAGCCAGGATAGCTGAAAAGAGGGTATGGAACGTAGGTTAAACTGAATGGGAAGGCGAACGATTAGATGGTTGAACACAAGAAGTTTAAGCGTCAGTCTTGAATTTTGAAAAGGCAACAATTTCCCATTCTTGGTGCACGTTCTGCTCCTGCTCCCAGTAAGGCATTCAGCCTTTTCACAGAAGACAGTGTAACCGCTGTAGGTAGGGCCAAGGACTGTCGCTCCCAGATGAGGAGTGAAAGGTGACTAGCCGATACCTTATCCTTTTCCAGCACTTGGTCCTCTTCTGTTGAGAGGAGGCAGAAGGCAGAATGACTGTCTAACAAGCGGCAGCTCCTGCATGTGAACGAGTTCAAGTGAAAAGCAGAATTTTGTGTGCCAGGAGTGTATGTGGTTGTGTGCCGAGGGAAAAGGGGAAAGTTGTTTTATCCCAGAGCACCAAGCTAATTTCCCGGAATTGACATTACTTGTATTCTCATTTGTCTTTGCCCAAGGCTGCTGTTTGCATCTTGCCGATGTGTTTAGAAATGTGAACGAGAAAGGAAGAGCCAGTGTAAGTGGTAGTGTCTCTTAGTATGAAACTGTCCCATTGCTTGTGTTCTGCCCTGCTTTCAGGAGGATGATGTGGATCAGCTAGTGAAGAGGATGATGGCCCTGCAGACAGACATTGTGGACCTGCAGAGAAGCCCACTAGGTCGAAAACAAGGAGGAACACTGGAGGATTTGTGAGTTGAACTACCTTGAACTTCAGGTGCAGGAGTATTGCTAGCTAAGCTTATTCACTGCAGGACAACGAAAGTGCTACCTCTTCAGCCCAAATTATAGGGGACTGGGAGGGCTTCAACACTAGAAGACAGTTTTTGACTCCTTACCTGTCATAGGTCTGAAATGGCAGACTGGTATATAAAAGATTTGAGTTCTTGAACTACTTGTTTGTAATTTAGGTTCTAGAGAAGTCCTTTGTGTTCTGTGCCTTTTTCTTCTAGAGAAGAACAAGCCAGAGAGCTGTACCGGAGACTGAGAGAGAAGCCAAGAGGTAAAAAACATTTTTAGCTCAAGGTCAGCTTGCTTTGTGTGGATGGTGACTTTGGAGATGCAGTAAGGAGCACTGAGAAAACTTTCTCTGCATTTTAGGCCTGCCCGTATGCTAGCTGCACATGGACTCGCCTTTTTTTGGAGAGGGGAGTCAGAGAGTCAGTTTTAAACTAGGCCAGCCTTGTTTTCTTTGTGCCTTCTGAGCTCTTCTTGAAACTCCTCTGGAGCTCTTCTCCGAGCAAGCTGTTGCTGCAAGCACATGCTGCTGCTGCTGTGTAGGAAGGATGAAAGACATAGCTGTTCCTTTGAGCAGCTATACAGCCCCAAGGCATTAGACCCAACCTACCAACTCTGCTTTCCGATTCTCATCGTTTTGAAGAAGGTGGCTAAAATCCAGTGCAGTTCATTCCACTCAAACTTGCACGCCCTGAACTTGGCATGTTTCAGGATTGAAGAAGCAGTGGTAACAAGCCACTAAGAACCTTCTCGCTCTGTCCTGTAAGCCTACCTTTCTGTGTAATACTTTTGACTCTCATTCCAGATCAGAGGACAAGTGGTGACAGCCAAGAAATAGTCCGACTGCTCCTACAGGCAATCCAGACCTTTGAAAAAAAAGTCCGAGTCATATATGCACAGCTCAGGTGAGCTTTGTAGAGTCAGCTTTTATTGAGGGTTGAGAGAAAGCATTTTCTGTTTCAGCAAGAGGTTTTGCTCTAGAAGTTTAAAAACCGGTGTGTACAGCTAATGAGATCTCAGAGTGTTACAGGAAATAAGAAACTTCAAAAATGTTCCCCTACTGCAGTTGCCCACGTGTGATCTGATTATTTTTTTAACAGTAAAACTGTAGTTTGCAAGCAGAAAGCACTGGAATTGTTCCCCAGAGTGGAGAAAGTGATGAATCTGATGAATGAAGATGAGGAAACAGTTGTTAGGCTTCAGGAGAAACGACAGAAAGAACTGTGGAACTTGCTGAAAATTGCTTGTGTAAGTAAAATAAGAACTTAAGTTTAACCTGAAAATACGGTTTGTAGCAGAGGTTACTGAAATAATTAATAGTAAATTTAGTATGTCCTATGGTTCTTTTCTCTTTTACTTTGAATTAGTATTAAAGCCAATTTCCAGGCTGTCTCATGCTCCTGGCCGCTGGAAATAACTGCAATCTGAATCTTCTGTGTTTTCTTTAGAGTAAAGTACGTGGTCCTGTTACTGGCAGTCCAGAGAGCATGAACACATCACGTTTTGGTAGCCCTGGTCAGCTGCTGCTGCAGGTCCCTTCTGGAACCTACAATTTATCAGAATCTGTCAGGAAAAGGTAAGGCAAAGTCTGGAGCTCTGTAGCTGCTAATGCTAGCACTACAAAGCTGGGGCTTCTGCTTTGTGAAATGACACACAGGCTTTCTCACATGTTATGCTTTGTGTTCAGCTTCCATTGTCAGCAGTCATACCTACCTAGTAGCTGGACTTCCTGGAGCTTGTGAATCTTCCTTATGGAAAACAGGGAACAACATATAGCTTCACTTCCCCCTGCCTCAATAATAAAGGGTTTGTTTTGTCTGGAATGGTTGGGCTCACTTGAAGTACACTGCCAACAGGAATTGTTGGAGCATCGTCATGTAAGGTGATAGTAGCTGACCTATATCATAAAGGAGAGACTGCTATAACCACGCACGTGTAGTTCTGGCTTGCTTAAATGAACTGGGTCACCAGTTGGAATGACAGACCTCGGTTTGTTTATTTGTATCCTTTAGTTATAGGCTGTTCTGCAAGTGTAGCAACAGTGACTCCACATAATAGAAACCCAACTCCAACTTGGAACATGCTTCCTTTCCCCTGTCGCAGTAAATCTGGGGATGCCACTGACTTTCCCAGTTGCAATATGGATTACTAGCTTATGTGCTGACTGGTTAATATTCTGCAGTGCTCTGCAGCATACCTGCCAGAAATACTTCTTAAAGGTAGAGGCAGCATCTCTTTAAACAAAACTGCCATGGAAAATAATTGTGTAATAATTGTCCTTTTCAGTGAGGAGCTACTGCTGGAATCTCAGAAACTTTGTAGCCAGCTAGAAAATGTGATGCATGACACAATGAAGGATCAGGAGCAGAGTTTCATGGTAACATATTTGATATTCTATAAATGGACTGGGGAAGCTCATGGCTTCACACTTCTGCTTGTGTAGCTTTGCCACCTGTAATATGGCTAATAGAAATCTGCATATTACTGTCTTAGACAAGGAAAGAGTAGGAATTGTGGGCGATACAAAGCACCCACTCCCCTACTTGAACTGCTGACTGACATATTCCCTGTGTGCTGAGAACAGGAGCCATGCGCTGGGGACTTTATTGTTTAGCACAGCTTAAGGACAGGGGAAGGTGCTTGGCTGTTGTACAAAAATACTGCAAAATTGCACTCAAAATTGGGATGGTCTTGTGGTGGCAATACATTGCTGGGCAGGGATGCTTATTTAATGAAGCAGAATATTGAAAAGAAAGTAATATACTAGAGAAAATAACTAGCTTAAGGGTTTCCTTTACAGCAGTCACATGGTTCATCATAAAAGTATATCGACCAACTTGCTCACAGTAAAGTTTTTAAATTGCTTCCCCTTTACTCTGGAGGAATCTCACCTGTAAGCTAGTGTTGAACTTTGTAGTTCTAACTGTTTATTCTTTAGGCTCTAGATTGGAGCTGGCTGCAGCTTCAGGTAGAAGAAACAAACAGTCCAGAACAAACACAGATGTAAAATCACTTCGCTTGCCTCTGAAGACATGCTGCTTCAGGAAGCCTACTGTGAAAAGCTGCTGCCTTGGAGAAGGGAAGTTCAAGAGCCTCCTTCTACTGTCACCTACTGCTTATGTGATACAGATGGCCTAGCTTTTAGTATCCACCTCCTGGACACTTTTTTCACAGAGATACAGTAGGAAATGCCTGTTCTAACTGCTTGGAAAAAGTTCTTAATCATGCCTTAAGACAGCAGCTATTCTCATTCTCTGTCGTGATGTATCTTCCCTTAGGCATCACATGTGGTTGTTTTGCTGCCTTTTAGGCTTTCTAATGAACACTGGGCAACGCATGCAATCAGCTTGCACAGTCACTGGTAGATGTCACCTTCCTTAATATACTTGAACTGTGAACTTAATTTCTTAACTTTGCTGATTTGCACTTTTTTTCTTAAGTGTAACGGTTGTACCTACCTGATACTTGTTTCCTATATGGGAACGAAATTATCTAAAACATGTAAACTTTTGGTTTGCTCTTTTTGATACCCTTAATAACATTTTAATGAAAAAGCTGCTTTCACTGTGCAGGTCTCTAAAACATGAGAGATGTAAGGATGTTATCCTAGAGACCGCAGAGAAGGAAATCTCCAGTGTACACATATAGGTTAACAACGCCTTTGCAGAGTATCTATTAACCATGCTTAAAGTTGTACCAAACAAAAAAAAAAAAAAAAGCACAGCTGGATGAGAGACAAGACACACCAACGTTATGTTCCAACAGTGACCAATTTATTTCATTTTGATGTAACCCCAAATTTCCACTACAGCACAGACACCACCTTTTATAAACAAAAACGGTTGTGAAGTACAGGACATGCAGGATGCAGTACAGTAATGGGGGGTGTGTGTCTTCTCTTTTTAGGAACAGATTTAAAATACAGGAAACTGAAGTGAAATGTGGCACAAACATCACAACTTCCATGCATGCCTTCAAGTATCTTCCTTTGATGTGCTGGCACTCTCTGGACTTCAGTGTTGGGTTAAAATGATTCTTTGGAAGAGTAGAAAGTTCACACTTCTTGGAATTTCAGAGTAGTATTAAGGCCAAAACACACTGGGTACACTTCTCCTTCATCTTCTAGAGCACCACCTGTTCTTTTACTTAAAGCTGCATTAAGCTTCCAGCTCAAATCCCAGCCCAACTTTGTGACCTCCAGCACTGAAATTCTTGCCATCAATCAAGCCTGAGAGGGTTAGCTTTACACCTAGGAAAGCAAGTAACAAGACCCTTCATACACTGATACCCCTGTACAATGAGCACTGTACTTGAGCATTACTAATGTGTCTTAGTTGCTATAGAAACTTCTCTACGTACACATCCTTTTCTATGAGCCTATGTAAGATTTCTAGCTAATTTGTTTATCTCTTCTGTTCTAGAGATGACAGTAAAATAACCCATAGTGTAGTACTATTTGCTGCTACCAGTTCGACTTACGTACCAGGTCGGAGGGAATGAGTGTAACCAATTCCAATCAGGCTGGCATTATTCACTTTAGCCTACAGGAAAAAAGAAATCACAGTATTTATACACTGTGTGTAAATAGTCAGACAGGATTGTCCCAGTGCCCTGAGAAGGTGGCTTTATGCATTAAGTAAGTTTTTCAGCTACTTGTAGACTAACCCCTAGCAGAGGCATATTCCAGTCTTTTCCTTTTCTCCTCAAGAGTTTCCAGCTGAAGCTGTAACAGGCTTAAGTAATAGTTCCAGTCTTTCCCTCAAATTGTGATCCATGATGCCTGCATAAAATGCCACCCTGTCCTTCACTGCCCCCAGCATTGTCTCTTTAAAGGGGTAGTTACTACAGTCCCTTAGTAGCCAGTGAAGTCTGTCTCGTTCACAGACCCCTGGTCACAAACTGCATAGTACTGATTTTTTTTCTTTTAATGAGCAATAAATATATGAATATACAAAGCCATTTTTGCGTTACTAAGTTTTGAGCTGTTACCATAGTATTTCCCACCGTGTGGTTGAAGTGTCATGGAACTAGTCCTTGTTTTGAAGCATAA
Source organism: Sagittarius serpentarius (assembly GCA_034782735.1). Lineage (NCBI taxonomy): Eukaryota > Metazoa > Chordata > Aves > Accipitriformes > Sagittariidae > Sagittarius > Sagittarius serpentarius. The sequence goes on along the minus strand of JAVKLA010000049.1, from coordinate 14,183,403 downwards.
CAAATGCTTGCTACTTCAGTTCTTAGTGTTAGAACGTACACAGTTACTTTTATTCACTGTCACTTCCCCATGGGCATGTTTTGTCCTTTTTTTTTTTTTTTTTTTGGCCCTAACATTTCTGCAAGAATTTGCAAGTGTCAGTAACAACACTTATCTCTGGACCTCAGCTGACTTTCAAGGGTGAACTGATTGTTAGGAGAACACTGTAAGCTCAGCTGAACTTCCATCATTTTACTATAGTACGGTTTTACATTACGCATTAGATAAGAATTAGAGAATAAAAGGACACTGCTTCCTCTCGTTACCGCTTGAAAACACACTTTGCAGAGACTCCAAGCACACTAGTCTGACTAGTGACTGTTTCACTATGGACAAAGCAGTGCTTTAGATTTTTTTTTTTTTAATCTTTTCACAAATACGACCTGTGAGGTCCCAATTTAAATTTGAACCACAACAGAAGCCACAGTTTGCCATCTACCATACTTTCTCAGTAACTATTTAAAGCAGCTACTTCATACCACAGATTTTCAGTATTTAAGGGAGCTTGAAATACTTGTTCCCGTAACAAAATTCTTACCACAATGGAAGTCTTCTCATCCAGTTGGTACTTAGCAGCAATACCAAAACGTGTGTTGTTACTGCCAGCAGTCCATGCAAGATTGACTGATGTCTCAACCTTATTATTAACCTTCTGATAAATAGACCCACCAAACTCGGTGCCATCATTCCTGTTTGTAATAGATGCAAGTGTGTCAAGCCTTGCCTTGCTTGGTAATAGTAACTCTTTAGATTAAAACATGAGAGTTTAACCCTGCCCCACAATCATTTGATGATTATCTCTTAAAATGAACCAAGAGCTCCAATAATTCCCTGGACCCATGCTCATCTACTTCCTAGCTGGAGCTGGCAGACTCCTGCTCACATTTTTTACCCCGAACGTTAAGCTTTGCTTGCAGAATGGAACAAGACTTTCCATCAGCTGAGACCTACAGTTTGAGGTTCTGAGAAAAAAAACCCAAACAAACATAACTTGCTTGCTTGTCTTAAGAAAGCAAGCCTGCAATAATGCATAAAGGGACAAATCCAGAAGGAGACTTAAGTCAGTTATGGCAATGATGAGGCTGAAAACAATGTTATTGCACTGCAGTTGTTTAAATAAACCATCTTCAAAGACTCAGAGCATCTGAATGCCAAGGCTAGAGCTACACTGCAATGACAGCTGGAAACATTTCAAGCACAATGCAACACACCTCTTCCCCCTGCCTCGGGCATTTCTAAGCCAGAAGCTTTCTGTCTGGTGCGGAGGCGGGGAAGGTACAGTAGCTTAATTGAAGGCTCTTTTATCTAGCACCAAAATAGAAGTTTACAGATTTTAATTCCAAATTAACATTATAAAGTGCCTTTATGCAACTATCTTATATACAAAGTATCTTATATATAAAACCAAAATTACCCTGAAACAAGGTCTCAAAAGACAGCCAAGGGTTGGAAAGTTGCCCTGCTTTCGTTGTACTGAAGATGAAAATACCAAATATAAATCACTTTGAAATAAATCGTCGTCCCCTTCCATCCACCCACCTTTCACCTAACTCCGTTAATGCTCACTATTCATGTAGTTTGGCTCCTCTGATAATGTTTTTCTAGGCTCTGATAGTACTTACACATTAGTGTGCAGCTGAAAGTCTCCTGCCTTATATCCCAAGGCAAAGTTATTTTGCGAGAGCTTAGACTTGGCTGTATCAAAAGCCATCTGATAGCCAGCAAGCCAGCCTTCATAGCCCAACACTGCCCAGCCATAGATGGTTGGTCCAGAGAGATCAATGTCTATGTTGCAGCCTAGATTTACATATTGTCTTTTGTAGGAGGTCTTCAACTTCCCACTCTTCTTCCTGCGGAGAGAAATACGCCATTTTATCCCTGGTAGTAAACAAGTATGTATTATATATAGTTTTATTCATATATGTGTGTCCCCTAAGGCCAGTTAATTAAATGACTGTAATGCCTACTCAAAACTTAACATTAACACAGCTGCTGAAGAGGGTATGGGATAAGGGTAACATTGGTATTACGTATATTTACATGGTGCCACTTTTTCCTCCCCCACCTTAAACTCCTTAACATCCTCGAGAAGCAAAAAAGACAAAAGCGTTTCTGCTTCATGCTCTAAAAACCATCAGGTTTCAAATTTTGTCCTCCACGAGTGAGTGCAATGCGTTGCGGCATCATCAGTTTCTTTCAGGAGCATCCGTGACATCCCAAACCGACAGCTGGCCTTTCTGTCCTTCAGGGACTTTTTGTCTGCTGGGTTCTCTCCACTGCTCCATCATGTTCAGTGCTTGGTTTCCTTCCTTCTTCACTGCTGGATACCAGTCTCCTCTACCGAAAACAAATTTCCTCATCCTCCAGACATCATCTACTTAGTCAGCCTTTTTCTATCCCTCTGGAGAAGCCTCTTCTTCTCCAATGCATCTTTGTGCTCATTTTGCTATCGCTTCAGACTTGACATAACTGAGAAAAAATTTTATCGGCTCCTTAATCCTCTCCCCAACCTCCTTTCTCTCCCACTGAAGACACAGTAGAACACCATGCTGCCTGTCACTCATCCCAGGCCTGGGGTCTCATTTTTGACTTGGCTTCTAATTCCTTACATCCAAGCAGTATTTCAAACTCTTGATTTTTCTGACAGGCTCTCCCCAACAATAAAGAAATACCAGTGATTTTTCACAAAGCAGTCTCAAGCTTTGTGCATTATCCAGACATAAACACCCCTCCTTTGCTCTGCTACCTACCAAAAATAATTATGTCCTAATTGAGAAAGACAAAAAAGTACTATTCCACTGCCTATCATAATACCTATGCAGGTCTACCTCCTCTTTCAGTTGTGCATAGACATCTGCCCAAAAGCATCATGAAAAAAAAAAATGTTGCTTTGTGTTCTTAAGGCACTGAGTTGATAGCAGTAGGACTGTCAACACCACGACAAAGATGGTACAAGTTAAATGGTCCGTGTAAGACCCAGCTGTTTAAGGGAAGAGTTACAAAAATATAGTACCTACTGCAGAACAACAAACTTGCCAATGGCCAAAAAGCTGAAGAATCATTTTTAGCACCTTGTCCTTCTCAGCCCGGTGTTATCCATTGCCTTCAAAATATCCTACAGTGCCTGCAGAATATTCTACGGTAAATTTTGAGCATTTACACTATGACCAGATTAAGCATTTCTAAGTAAAAGTTATGGAAGATTCTAGCACTCCTTAGATAAACGTAACACAAAATATTTACCCTGTGTTTGGTACAAATGTAGTGTCAAGAGCCACCTTTAATCCTTCAGCCAACTGCAAAGAAAAACAGAGACATCTGCTCAGAACTCTGCTGAAACATGGTTATATTCCACTACTGTAGCTCTACTTCCTGTCTAAAGAGAAGACAAAACACAACCATAATGTCTCCCACATTTTACAACAAAATCTGAAGATGCTGTATGGTGAGGGATTAAAATTTGGACTTTTTCTCCCCACAATGAGGCCCTATAACAGCACACACTTTGTAGATAATGTTTTTACAGGAAAATTTCAAGTCTAGTGTTGACAAGAAATTTGAGAAACCACGTTAAAGAAAGAAAACTGTGCAGTAGCTCAAGAATCTCTCTCAGAATCTACAGGTACTCTTTTAAGACACAGTACTACTTCACAGGCCAAACCATCTATGTGCCTCAGCTTTCCCACCCTTGCTTTGAGCTGGACAGCATTTTCCATTTTAAAGCACAGGTAAAAGTGCAAAACCGTAACTACAAAAATTGATGGCCATACATGGCGGAGGGCATCACAGAACTTTTACTAACTCTGGCACCATTACCTTACACTTCAGGCATTAAGTGAAAAGCATAAAGCTATTGCTTTGAAAAAGAATTGTGTGTTTTGAGAGTGCCGTGTGTAAGCAGTGCCAAGCTGCAAACGCTAATCTTTCTCTTCAGCCTTACAAAATATATTCAATCTAAAGGCAGCCAAACTTAGGTCCTTATGTATTAGAGCATTTAAAACTACAAGACCCTTCTTTTGTTCTCCCTGCCTGACTGCAGCAGTGACAGTTCTACATAGCTAGAGTGCATCTTCAAACAAAAATTCCTATTTGGAGTGGGTAACAGTGATATTCACTCAACCACCTAGCTAATTTCACATGCCCATAACTGCAGTAACTCTGTACCGCTGGATCATTATGTAGCAGCACACTGCTGTGGGAATGCTTGCACCCCCCACCCCCAAAATCATGGTGCTCTCTCCGAGTCTGTGCATTCTGCAAATATATAAAGCTGCTTTCTTTTTAGTACTCCAGATAGTTTTGTGCAACTTTCAGTCTTCAATGTTTTCTGCTCAACTCAAGACTTTCTCATACCAGTTGCAGAAACATTTTCAGAGTATCTACTTCCTCTTACCTGATCCTCCATGGAAACTTCTGTTCCCAGTGTGTTGTCTGTGTTCCACTTCTGGGTGAATGTAACTCCATAGTCTTTGATCTTATATTTGGTCTCTAGACTGCCTGAAGCCTTGCCTGTGTCTGTGTTGGAAGAACCGGTTGCAGTGAATTCCTGCCAAGAGCATAATATGAGTTTCAGCACTCCGGTATTTACTTACATTGAATTTTCCCCTTGTCAAGTGCCAGTACGCACACTGGCTACCCTTAGGCCTTTTGACAGAATCCTCAAAATCCTCCCCCTCTTCCCTATTCCCCACCAAAAATGATTATTTTTGCATCACAAAATGCTACTCTTTTTGGCATCTCTGTTCTGAGTATTTCTTTTATTGAGGTGTGCCGATAGAGCCCTGGAACTTGCTTAGGTTGGAAAAAGCACTATTACACAAAGACCTGACATCTTCACTTACTTTTCATCTGCATCATGATTTGATTACCTGCTCCCCCCCTTTAATTTTTACCACACTTTTCCCCTAACTTATCCACCAATGTCCCTCACACCAAAATAACTTTTTTCCACCATCTTCTTTCTGCTCCAAAGTGGCAATTGTTATTTCAACATTCCACAACTTGCTCCATACCTTCACAGGGATCTGTACGTAGATACAAAAAGATACTCGTTTGGGATACAAAGCAGCTTGCATCCTTGGATTTTTCCTCACAATTTCCCCTAATTCCCTTTATCATCCTACCAGTACTGTCCCAGCTGTGCATGAAATAGCACCCGTTACGGTCCTTCTGGAAATCCACTCTCCCTTAAGAAATGCAATCCTGCAACCAGCTTACGCTGCTAGATGAATAGCAACAACAAAAAATTTGATTTTTCTCATTTCTCCAAACACCTCGTGTGTTTCTTCCTTTTTATTCTTTTTTTCTTTTTCCACCTTTCAGCAGTGAAAATATCTTCTGGAGAATGGTCATTGATGCTTTTCACACTGACTACTGCACCCTAACATTATTGTTCACCCTACCTTTTATACTGTTGTCAGTTAGAGTCTTCATATACCATGTTGATGACTTTAGCAGCACCTTCTCCCTTAACCTAACTTCTCTGTCATTACCCCAGCCAGCAACTACACTGTAGAAGGTCACCCCTTTGTAAGGCATCTTAAAATTGCAGAGCTTTTTTCCTTCACAGTATCAGAAAATAACCTGACCCCAGTGGCACCCTGACATCTCTCCATCAGGCTGGTCCTTCACTGACTAGTGTAGCTGAACGAACAACTTTGAATTTTGTATAATATGTATTTTGTAACATACTGTCCTATGCTTTTTGGCCAGTCCCACACACATCAGAGCTTCCTGTTATTTAGGAATAACTCAGAGGTAGCCTACCCAGTGTTTCATGCAGAACAGAGTATAAAGCAATGAGTGCGCATATTTTCGCAGTAGTAAGCTCAGGGTGTATGAGCTAGGTTTTAAGAAGCATCTGAGAACTGATCTCATTGGTTGTCCTCATCTCTCAAATATTTTCCTCGAAGAAAGATAATTGATCTGCCATTACATTTCCAAGTTACACCTCTTTTGAAGTTTAAATATTGAAAGATGCAGCGCTTAAGAGACAGCAGTATCCACATATCCATTGCCAACAAATCCAAGCTTTGGAACCTTGACTTTCCAGATCTGTCTCATTCCAGGACAGTATTCCTGGGTGCTGCATACATGACATTCACAATTCCGGACTTTGCAGAGTGTACAAAGACTGTCTTTAAATGGTTTTGAAATGCCAGGGAAGTACAGGCAGGTAACATTTCTTAGACACCATGGGGGGAAGACACTTACTCAAGCTAATGCACTACTACAACAGCACAGCAGTTTTATAACACAAAAATACATGACGCAAGTCAGGATGTGTTAGACTAGCCTTTAAGACATAATTGCTACACACTGCTCTGATGTCACTTCCACAAATTCAGTGTAAAGACATTTCAAACCCGCATCAGAATTCAGAAGTAACTTTCTTCTGATCTTAGGGCAAGTAACTGACTAAAAAGGCTTGATTTGTTTCTCAGGCCAAGCAGAGGAAAGATTGTAAAATGCTTTTCTCACAGCCAAAGAAAAGAACCAAAAAGCCTGTGCTGTCATATGATCAAAAGCCAAAGGATTTTGCCAGGTGTCAGAACTGGATCTGCTTCTGGAAGCAGAAGGCACACAGTCAGCATCTGCTGCCATCAATCTTTCACTGTCTAAACTAGAGAGGTCTCATCAAACCATCTTGTGTAGAAGCAATTCTTCAGGTTTTTTGTAGCTGAAAATCACTCCTTCTGGCTCCATCTCACACTCCAGTCTGAATCAGCAGTCAAGCTCAGCTTCTCATTGACCTAGTTTATGGTGGCTGATTTCTTCAGGAACACCATGCGCTTACTAGGCCAAACCACTTGCAATCTATGAAACAATTATAACCAATAGACACTGCCATTGTTGTTTTCTAAGTCCACAGGAAAAACACCCACAACATTTCTGTATCATAGCAATCAGAGGTACTATTAGTACCCAAATACGACTTAGACCTCACACTTTGTTCCTAACCTCATCTCCATCCCCAAAACCTCATTTTGTTGCAGCAGAATGCTCATTAGAAACACTAACAAGCACAAAACCTGAAGTAACAGACAACTGTATCAATACTGTATCTATCTTGTTTTCCCTCCTGCGGTTTTTACAGGGTTCTTACCGTGGACTGTTAGTGGACAAAGACTGCAAATGGCTTTATATACGTGGATCATACAGCAGATTAAGGGCTATGGACACAGCCAAACTTCACGACGTGGATAACAACATGACTAATAACAATGGAACAGTTTATGAACGACAGCATGCACCACAGAAAACCTTGCTAGAGAACGCAATAAAGAGCCAACATGCCAAAACGGTCACTATTCTTACCAGCTGGATAAACATCCAACACAGAAGTTGCATGGAAAAGGAAAAGCCCATTTTAGAACTTAATACGGTTGTTCATGTTCCGTCACATTCAGAAGACAGCATAATTAACCATTAGCATACTATCTGAGAATCGAAACTTCCAGCCAGGAAAACTACGCATATTGTGAGATGTCAGTAACCGGTAGCAGTCATAGTATAGAGACCACATAGTTCCTCGTGCCTACACGTTCCTAGTGCACAATGCAAGTAATCCATCAAAAGCTCAAGTGAGACAGAATACAGTAATACAAAATAAATGACTTACACCATTTGAATGCTAAGAATGCAAGAGAAGGAGGGAGCTAAGGCAAATATGGTTGTGAAGCAGGCTGAAAAGCAGCACAGCTTATCAACCAGAAAAGTATCAAGTGGTAGCACACACAGAACTGAGACTCAGTGTAAGAACAAACAATATGTGCCTGTAGTTAAAGACCAAAATTATGAAATTCATTCCTGGTTTTGCCAGCCCTCCTGTGAAATCATGAGGAAGCTCCACTTCTCCATCATCGAAGTGGGGATCATAGTATTTTCTAGTAACCTGAAGTGCTAAAGCTTAATTAATGTCTATAAAATGCTCTCAAATGCTACATAAAGGGTACTGCAGGAGGACTATTTAGTTTTAATTAAGTCTTGCATTGTAAGCACGGTGGAGATGAGTGAAAATGAAGTTAAGTTAAACTGTGGTTCTTATGTGCCTCTTGGCCTTTTGGGTAAAATGTCAGTCTGGACTCAAAATCCTATAAAAACCAACAACAGCAGAGAAACTCAACTGCATTCATAAGCAGAAATGAGAGCTATTTAGGGTTAAGAAACTCTTATGTTTGGGATGTGGGAACGGGATCGGGGAGGAAATCCACATGTCCACAACAAAATGTGTGACAATTCTTGCACGCTGCAGGAAAAGAAGTACTGCTACATCAGTTCCACACCATTACAGAAATACCTCAGTAAGCTACAGGTTTTAAAATGAGAACTGAAAAAGAGAAGCAACACCTGCTAGCAAGTTATTACCACCGACCAGCTCAGGAATTTGTCCTTCCATTGCAATGCTGGTCATGTTGAAAGCCCCCAACACTTACCACCCCACTGGAAGACTTGGTCTTCAACTCTAACTTGACCATTCCAAATCCTGAAAATAGAAGAGTACACAATGTCTGTTCCACCACAATATACCAGCAAGGCTTATTCCCGACACACCCCAAGTACAGCAGGTAGGGTATGCTGACCTGAAACAACCTACTTTCATGTTTCAACAGTTGTTGATCTTACTGAGGAATCATTGAAGGAATTCTGACAACTCGAAGTGGGTGGCCTCGTAATTTATTGTCATAACCGTCACCCATCATCGAGTACCTCCACCTTCTGTAGCTACCTGCAGTCTGGGACCAGTCAATACAGTTATCATTTCTTCTGATTTACTCTATTTATTTTTATATTTCTGATTGGAGGGCAGGAATTTTTCTTTTCCCCTTCTCCAAGAAAAATCTGTTTCAACTTACTTCAACCAGCGCCATATATACAGATACTACTCCCTTCTTCCTTTTCTTTCTAATCTGCTGTGAATCTAGGGAAATACCTGGCCCTTGCACAGAGTAGAAAAGCCTGACACAACTGACATTAAAGCAGGGAACTTGAGTTCATTTTAGCAAAGCCTGAACTCCAGGGTGGCACAGACTAGACCAGAGTGCCTTTTAATTTTATGTAGCATACGGATTTAGGATACAAATGCAATCTTTATCACACACTCACAAAACCAGATAAAAAATGTCAACACTTTTAGTACTGCTCCCAGAAAAGGGACTAATATCAGTATTTCTCCATTTAAATTCTTTGAAGAGGAATGCAAACATTGTGAAATTATTTCCACTATAGCTATGACAATAGGGTATTCTGATTAACATAAAGATCATTCTACCTCAGGAACCTGTTTGTTGCCACGTATGGTCTCCTATGGCAATCTACATGAGTTTGACTGATTTAATGCCTCTAAATACAAAAACTGGAAGGTGGAAAATGCAGCATTCTTCAGAGACTGCTCTGGAGTGCATCTTAAAGTCAAACTCATAAAACTTTCCCCTCTAACTCTTTGCCAACTGCAGCATTTTCACGATACATGTCTAAAGTTCAAATTCAGAAGGGACTAGATGCTCCAGGCCTCTGCTGAATTCCTACCACAAGGTATTTAGGGGATCTCTGGGGTACTAATGTTTTTATTGTCATTTTCAAGACACCTGAGAAAAAATACAAAAGGTTATCAAACCACAGTCATGTTACTTACCATATCCCTTGTTGAATACATCCCTGGCAGACTTTCCCAAGTCACTGTATGATGGTGGGACAGCCATTGGATCTGAAACATATTGGAAGCTGTAAGAATCTTAGGTTTAACAGCATAAAATCTAAACTGTATCCTAAGCATTTATAAACGTCTCCGGCTAGTACCCTCTGAATGCTTCACCAATAGGAACTGCAAGACCTTTGAGGGGCGTTCATGTAAAGTCATCCTTGCATCGTAGTTGCATTCAAAGAAGTTATGAAAGCCAATACATTATTTGAAACCACTAAACCCCAGGAACAGTATTACATTCAACTACATGTGTAGGCCTCACATTCTTACGTTGTAAAAAGAGCTCACAGGAGCCTTATCGCTGTTCCAATAAGAGCAAACATTGCTTTTGTGACAGGACCCTCCCTGAAAGGGACCCCAAGCGGTGAAGCCACTTCAGCACTGAACAATCCCAAAGGAAAAGATAGCCGACTTCCATGTGCACTTGGGACTTCTTAGAAAGTTTTTTCAGAGATCTGTAGAGATCTCTGTGCCCTGTCCAGCAGCCACCGGTGAGTTTTTCCGCCCTGTGTATACACAGCAGCAAACCCTACATTTTCTAACACAGGTAACTGTTACAACTACTTTGGAGGACAAAACTCAAAAGGATGGGCATGTAATAGTACAGCTTACATGGCATATTTAATGTTAGTTACCACTATTTAGCGATTTTGCACCCAAAAATCCACATTAGAAGAAGTAGGAAAACTCTTCCCCAGTGGAAAATTGGTCTTCCCCTTCTAGAATAAGTTTGCATAAATGTACAGGAAACCTGCTCCAGAAAAGAAAAGCTATCAAAGATGATGCTTTTGTTTGATTTTAAGGGTAACTCTTTGCCACTTAATCCTTTCTACACCTGATGCATTTGTTGATGTTCTTCTCTGCAACACCTGACACCAGAAATCCCTGATCCCCCATTTGTTACTTACACCATAACACTAATCTGAAAAGTAATAATGCAAGCAAAACATGTGAAATCCCTAAAGTCATCACTTCTCTTTCACTATTTTAGCTGCTTATTGGTGTACTCAGTCCCTCTGTCACAAATGCAATAGTATCTGTATTAAGCAATTAAGTCCTGTTTTCAGATAGCTAGCCCTTTCCTAAAATGAAACACTGGGGCACTTTACATCCCATAGTACACAAATGCTCTGTGTTCAGTGACTTAATAACTAACCTGCACTATGTATCTATCAATACATGGACTTGATGATCCTTGTGGGTCCCTTCCAACTTGAGATATTCTGGGATTCTATGAATATACACCTGTGTGTTTAGAGGATCTAAAATAGCTGGATATGACTGCAGGTTCCTGATCTGAAGATCAGTACATAAAACAGGTACTTCTCAAAATTACTATGTAAATAGGCCTTTTTCTCTTGCCAAACACGGAGGGGAAAATTACAATCAGTGAATCTTTAAACTGGTGAAAGAGAAACAGAATGTGCACTTTTATGACAGCATAGTTTAAATTACTACAACAGTTTCAGCAACACAGCTATGGAGCAGAGCGTATCCTTTTAACATGTGTTTTTCCCACACAAATCTCTCAATTCAGAGTTTTCAACGAATTTTAAATTTGGGGTTTGGGTTTTGGTTGGTTTTTTTATTGTTCTTGGTTGGGTTTGGGGTTTTGTTTGGTTTGGTTTTTTTTAATAGGCTTGTCAGAATAGTTCAACCTGCTGATTTCAAAAGCTTAGTAACTCAAGGTTTTTGAGGAAGGCTGATGCTTGGACATTCTAACATGGTGATACTCTACATACACAATAACTGCCTAACATGCTCTTGAACCTCAAACACTTTTTTCCAGCAAAAACCAGTATGAAAGATAACTCCCTGCATAAGAATTCATGCAACACACAAGCAGATTTTTTTCAAACATGCTCCTTGGTCACAGTTGGCTTTCAGGGAAGTGTCCAGCTGTTGAAAACATGAAAGGAACACTTCATAATCACATGGATTTGTAGCGAGCCGCCAAACCGCATAACCTGTTTTCAGTTAGAAGTTTGACAATGATCAGCAGTGAGCCACAACACATTTTCAGAGTTAGGACTGACCTATTCGGAGTTTAGAAGACATTAGTCTAACTTTTAAATTACATGGAGATGTTATACCTAACAAAAGCAAGATCTGAGATAACATCACACCCCCCAGTTTCTGAAAAAATGCCACACCCCTACCTCTTTCATGCTTTGCCAGCTGTCTCTTAAAACTTTCTACCTCCCAGCACAGAGGGGCATGTGCTTTAGACACACAAATAAACAATGGAGGTGACCACCAAGTAGTCTTGAGGCTTCTCCTCGTCAGCCTCACGGAAAACCTTCTAGTAAAGGAGGACTTCACCATCCTGATCAGCACCTTCTCAACCTAAATCTTACCCTTTTGGCTGACACCCTGTTCTGTTTACACCTCATTTTCATAAGGCTATTGAGACATCTTGAATCTTGTGAGCCTGTTCACTCTCCTAACATATCTCCTCTCTTTACACTATAGGGCTGTATTTTCTGTATTCTATGTGTTTTGGTGTATACGTTAAATATTGTGCAAGTATTTAAACTGTATTCTAAAAAAAAAAAAAAAGAAAAAAGATTCTTCAGGTTAGCTCATGCTGAAATACATAAATTCTTTGCTAATAACAAGCAGCTCTACTTCATCATACAATCATAGAATGGTTTGGGCTGGAAGGGACCTTAAAGATCATCTAGTTCCAACTCCTCTACCTTCTTGCCTCCTTGCAAGCCAGAATCGTTTAAAGGAACTGAGCTCACAGTTCCACAACTATTAATACTAAATCTGAATTGGTCTCCATCCACCTGATGCGATAACAAGAGCTGTCAAAGCACAGTGTAAAGTGGAAAAGAAACATTAAGCCACAGATCTAAAACTAAGCCACAGTATTCATTTTAAGCACCTCGTTTTTAAAGAAAGCCTCCTTAATCTTGTGCTTTGATTTTCCCTCCCACAACAATAAAATTAGCACAACCACCACAGGAGAACATATATCAAGGAAAAAAAGGTTGGGGGCAACTGATGCTTAACGTTGCCATCTTCAGATCTAGCGCGCAGTAAGCCAACGTCTGTACATAAACTGCAAAAGGTAACACCAATGTCAAAGAAGAAATAAACGTAAGAACACCCGCACCGGTCTACGGAACAACCGCAAAAAACCACTTCCAAAACCAAACAAGAAAAACATACACGAGAAGGCAAACCGGGAAGAACCGCGCTCCGAGACGCCAGCTTCAGCGCTACCGACGGGAGCGGCGGCGGCGCGGCCCGACGGCCGTCACGCACCTTCCGGCGGCGGAGCCGCCCCCGCGGGCGACCACCCCAGCAGCGCGGCGCGGCCGCGCCCTCGCGAGCCGCCTCCTCCTCGTCTGCTACTGACGCGCGTTACGCAACGGGTAACGGACCGCGGCCGGGCGAGCCTCCCCGGCGGAACGGCCGCGCCGCGGGAACGCTCCGTCGCTGCCGACCCCGCAAGTTCGCGCTTCCCGGCCGAGAAACCGGAGCGATGGCAAGACCCCGCCCCGCCCCGGCGGCAGAGCGAGAGCCGGCCCGCGCCCCGGGGCCGTAGACCTCGGCAGCCCGCGGCCGCGGAAGCGCCGGCCGGAGCGAGCGGGCGCGCGCGCGAGCGCGCGCGCGCCCGGCATCCCTTCGGGGCTGCGGCCCAGCGCCCCCGCGGCAAGGTGACTCGACGGACGCCCTCCTCGGTCCCGGCGAGGACCGGAGCACGCCACCGGGCTCACGCCCGGACGGACGGACGGACGGACGGACAGCCCGCCGCGCCCCGCCCCGCCTCGTCCAGAACCCCCGCCACTACCTGCCGGCCGCGCTGCCTCCGGCTAGAGGTCTCGGCGCCCCCAAGCCCGCATGCGTGGCGCCGCGCCGCCACCGCGCATGCGCGCCAGCTAGCCTACCGTTGCTCTGGCCCCTCCTGTCAGGGAGGGCGGGCACCGCGCGGCCCCGCGGCCCGCCGGAGAGAGGGGCTCCTGGCGGTGGGTACCGCTCCCGGCGGCGCCCCGCGGGAGCAGACCGGGACGCCGCACCCGCCTACGGGAGGGCTTCTCAGCACCAGCCCCGCTGCGGGTGCGGGAAACGACGGGGAAGCCGCCGGCGCCCACCCTGGTCTCGACGGCCGGCAGAAAGTTGTAACAGCCGCTCCAGGTGCGCGGGGAAGGGGGGCGGCGGGGAGGAGAGCGGTCCCCAAGGCCCACGGGGCAGCTCCACAGCCCCCTGCCTGTCACAGAGTCGGTGTGAGACTCCAGCGGGTGCTACAGCTCCTCTTAATCCCTTCCGCTGCCTTACCCGCAACCTCCTTCCTCCTTGCCCTCCCTGCTTGAGCTACTGCTCAGACCAATCCACTATAGCCCCACGGCTAAGTAAGGAGATAGGCACACGCCATCTTGATGGAAGACCTTGCAACTGGGACAAGAGCAAACACCGACAGAACGGTGCAGCCACTATCGCTGACCAACCCCAAGTGCTAGCCTGTATATGCATAAGGTTATGTATGCACAACCAATAGCGTAGTATGTCCCCATTTACACACATTCCCTATGATAAGCACAAGGTTTGCAGCTATTGCCTCCTGTGATTACCGAATACCTTGCAGTCCATTTCTGCAGGAGGAAGAGGCAAGAACTGTAAGACAAAGGAGCCCAGAATAAGGGCCAGTTAACTGCAGCGGGGTGGGGGGGTGGGGGGAGGAAAAAAAGTCACATTGTATATTCATATAGTTCAAGGAAAAACAACAATCACTGAACAAGCCCTTTTTCGTCCACCTAGAATTCAGTGTTACAGAGAGAAAACTCCAAGGCCAGCAAATTCTGCTCCAAGTCCCAAGGCAAAGCAGTCTGGGGGACCTGTTGAGGATGGTGAAGAATGCATCAGTATAATGCTGTGGGCTGCCCAGGAAACAGTTGTAAACATGGTAAGCTTGTGTTAACTGCTTTTTCATGCTCTTAAAATTACAGCTAAAAAAATAATGATCAAACAGGATTACACATTCATTATGGAATTCTCACTTCATTTATTCCCACTGATTATTGAAGAAAACACTGAATACATCAGCTATACATGTTTTTACTACGATGCATCAGAAGACTTTACATAGTACCAAGTTAACTTGTATTCACCTTACATATCACTGCATGCATTAGGGCTGGGAAACATTCCCAGAAAATAATTAAACTCCCAATAGGAAAACCAGAAGAAAATACAGGGATAAGCAAGAGTATCAGCCTATATAATCTCCATTACTAAGACTGATCAACACTAATCATGTCAGTAAAAATGTTGTTCTGTAGGCTGAAGTCAGATGAAAATAAACAGTATCACGTCTTTTTTTTGTTTGTGGGGGGTTTTTTGGGTTTTTTTTTGTTTGTCTGTTTTTTTTAATGATTCAAGTCAGGTTAAGTAGTCTGATGATATAGATGCAAACTCCTCTCTGCCCCCATAAAGGCAGATAGAGGACCTAATCGTTATCAAATAAAGAAAAGCATTATATAATTAGCAATAGTCAATTTGAGTATGTATAAAATAGTCTTGCCTTTTCAAGTTTGCAGTTCTGTAATACATTTGCCTTATACTCCTACAAGGTCTTCAAATACAGCAGCAGAAATACATTCCATGCTGATGCTCTATAAATATGTCAAAGTTAAAACTTAACTAGTTTTAAGTAGTAAACTATTAAGTTAACCAACAGAATCCCTGTCCCAAATACAACTAGTAATGCAGTCTTGACAGGACCTCCTCTTACATCCAAAGTAGTCATTAGCTTTTACGATGATTTAAGAGGAGTTGTAAAATCAGAGCTGACAGGTTTGCATATAAAGAGGGGCAGATTGACTCTATAGGAGTGGTAGAAATGCATCAATCAGACCAGTCTTCTGAGTAATCGCAAGTTGAATAAAACATGGAACACTGCAAACGATAGTACTACAACGTATCTAGGAACAAAGAACACTGGTCACACGCAAAAGGAGAATGGCCACATTAGCATATGGCCATATGGAAAGGTTTTAGAAGGACGGACACGGAAACAGCTTAGCATGAGCTCCAGCACTGCACCAGGACACTTAACACAGAGGTAAGGAGGTATAGACAGTAGTTGAAAATGGTATTCTTTAGGAGTACTTCAGGATACAGCCAGCTTTCTCATTCTGGTGTCTACACACGCATAAGATAAAAAGAACTAGAAGCAGATCAGAAGAGCGAGCTAGCAGACCAATATGCAGTTCTGAGCCGGCAAATGCCTACATCAGTTCAAAATCTCAATCTGTTAACCAGGAGAAGGCTGGTTAACTGAGAAGAGGTGCAGTCTTGTCTTCAGAAGCAGGATTGATGCTGTTAGATTAAACAGTTGTCTATTTAAAAAAAATACATTAGACATTTTTATATATTTGAGTGGTTGGGTTTTTTGTTGTTTGGGGTTTTGTTTTTGTTTTGTTTTTGTTTTGTTTTTTTTAAACTGCTAACACCCAGAGACTTCACTTATTCTTCATCACTCACCAATTTTGGATGAAGGCTTGATGTAAAAAAAAAAAAAAAAAAAAAGAAAAAAGTAACATTTACATACAAAATAGGATCTGTGACCTTCATCAAATTGATCTGTCTTTAAAAATTTATGCAGGTATAGATCTCTGAATGTTTAAGAATATCAGGAGAAAAATAAAGATAGGTTGATTTTTCTCTCAAGTTACCAGGATAAATGCCCTACAAGGTGAAATATTCAACACTATTCAGAGACCGTAGTCTCTCACTAGAATTCTGATCCCCTTTCTCTACTCTGTAGGGAAACTCAGTGCCATTTCTCCTCTTCCTTTCACAGCGTATCTGAAACATGTGGCTGTTTGCCATCAGCTGCCTCCTCTGACATTAAATTAGCACCAGAGGTACACCCACAGTGCTGTTCTGTATTGGTGTTTCCTTAACTTTGTAAATAAAAGCAAGGTCCATTCTGGCAAAAGGCTATGTCTACAAACATAACTTCCACATTGTGTTACATGCAATGACAACATTCTTTTGGTTTAGACTCAGCTATGAGGAATGGGATAACTGCAATTCGCATAACTAATCTAGTTAATGTGTATAATGATGTTCTTAGTGGAAAAGAAAGAAATGGAACATTTTCTGCTATCGCTGTCTTTGGGCAACACAAAGCTCTCGGGGGCTCCCAACAATTGCGAATGGTCGTCTGCACTGCTTTACCACTCAAAGGCCATTACATTAAGAGCTAAGCGCATAAAATAAGAACTGCAAGCACTCATGCACCTGCTTACCCAACTGGAGAAATGGATACATAGAAAAACTATTCTGGAGCACTTCCAAGGAGTTCTCCAGAATATGCAACTGCACTCTAATCAAAACCATAGAGAAGAGACAGACGCAATTGTATAAAAACAATCTATACACAGGCACACATCCTTCTGGTTTTAAAAGCCCCAACAGTTCTTGCAGCCAGTTTCCGTTGGATAAACTATAGGGAAGACATTAGTGGATGCATTATTTAGTAAAATAAAGGCACACCACTTTTAAAACAACAAACTACAGCAGAGCTAGTGCAGAGGAGGCAGAAAATAATCCTTTGATCTACATCAAGAATTTCCACACGTTTACAAATCCCTGCATACCTTGCCAAGCCTATATTAGATGTTAGCCAGTAAACAAGGATTAGTTTCTGGATAAGAGAAACATCCACAAAGGAGATACAAATTCGTTCAGAACTGGCAAGGGAGGGCTCTGTCTAAAAGAAACCACACCAGCATGCATGATAGTGGAACGTTCTGTGTTCCTGACATGGGAAAACATGGAAACCTTAAGATTTCCTCTGGATCTCTTAAATCATTTTAGTAGGACATTTGGGGCTGAATAAAAGGAGAAAACCAGAATGAGGCTGGGGAAGAAGGTCGCTAATCCACAGCCAGAGCACGCTGAACATTGATTTGTCACAGGGAGAACAGCGAGGAGGAATCTGTAGACAGGATAGAGTGGCTGAAGAAAGGAGAGAAAGGCAGATCACATGCTGCTTATCATAGGTCAAAAGGGAGAAAGCTGCCTTTGTGCCTCAGGCTGTGCTTCTGGGCTTTAATGTGCACATCATTTCCAGAACAAAATCTGCAAGCCAGTTAGTTCTCAGTGACACTGCTCAACATCCAGAAACTTCTTCAGCACTGTGACTGTGGCTTCAGTTCATCTTGTCAAACACTAGTCAGTAGAGCAGCACAACTATCACACCTGAGCACCTGCCAAAAGACTAAGAGGTAATAGTAATTCAAAGCAGTATAAAGGGAATTGCATTTTAATCTAGAGTTACTTGTGCACCGTGCCACAAACTCAGGTCTCCTCTTCCATGAGCTAACAGCAGCAACTAAGGAAACATCAGCCTGCAGCACACAAGCACCTAAACACTTACATTTCAGTCCATAACCCTGAATGATAGGCAATAGTGTGTCCAATAGGCTGACCCAGTGCTAGGAGATTCCCTTCCCTTCTCCCTAGGCAAGCAAGGTAAGTGAAGATTAGTTTCTTTAAAAGCTCAAAGGAGTATTTTAAAGTCTAGGTGCCTCAAACATTTCCACCTGCTGTCAAAATAACCTGTAATGTTTAACAAAGCTGCAAAGAAAGCAACTGGCCCAACAGATTTCAGGTTCTCCATCATTGGAGGTTTTTGACAGCAGCCAGAGACACGAATAATGGTTTAAAAATTCCACTTCAAGACTGGAAAGGGTCTTTGGAAGACATGTACCCCATTTCCTTTTCCCACGTGCTCCAGTTATTGCAGAGCTTGAATATAACATCCTTGTTCGATTTTGAACTTGAAATCCTACAGAAAATTGCTAGTTATGTCTGGCTTGTGTGTCACATTCATTCTTCTTCTATAGTCACTTAAAAGTGTATTGCATTACTATCAGCGATGACTTTGCATTCTATAACTACATGCTAAGGTGCAACTTCAGCACTGGAATTTAAGACATTTCTGCCTTTCATATTTCTCACTAGTCTTAGGTGTTCCAATGATATATTTTTAAGCCAAAAATATTGGAGCAGTCAGCTGTGCAACTAAGCGCACGTGCAGTCTTTTTTTGGCCTGATTTATATGTTCCGAAAAGCCTGCCTCAACAGGTTTGCTGGCTAGTGGGGAGTCATAATACGTTATTTTGTAACCAATATTAAAAGTTTTTTATACTTTCATCTACTCAGTGGGGGTGGGAAATAGGCTTCTAGGTGCTTTTTTTCCACCCCCCTCTTTTCAAACGTTTATTTGAAGGGAGAGATATAAACATACAGAGTCTGAGCGCTGAAAGAATAATCTTATAATAATTATGACATTTAAGTGCTGTAAGAATAATGCTCTCCTACTACAATTCTTCTAGTCTCACAAACTGGTCTCATACTGAAGTTTCAGAACCATTTAAGTTTCCTTCATTGTGCAATGCCAGTACTAATTCACTGCCATCCCCAAATCTGATCTATGGTTATTTATAAAGTGCCTGCTGCTACACACAGATGCTGTAGATTATATACTCAAGCAATTTATGCTGGCAACTTGCATTAGCAAAACGTTCATTCAAGAATTCCAAGATGCTCTACAGACATAATTGCTCAAACTGCATTTAAAAAAATTATTAAAAAAAAAACATACACATTACTTAATGAGACAATTTGCAACACCTACACGAAAGCAATGGTTTTACTTCCAATTCTTTCAACCTCAAAGTAAATAGCAAAGTTACGTTATTTCTTCTAACAACTGCCCAGTTGTTAGATATTAAACAGTTAGTGATGTTTGCACAGAGTATGTCTGTGTATGATATTAAAACATGGAAGCATGAGAACTCGGATTGTCTCTTGCAAAACTACACGAAACAAGCTAAGAAGGCTGGTTCAGTTTGAAATACCCAGACTTTTCTAACAATGATCACAGCCTAAGAGCTACTACAATTATCAGAAAAAAAACTAGTATCTTGATCACCACAGGTATTATCAAATCAAAGCACACAGCCTTTTATAAAAGGCTAATATTGTTTTGTAAGACTTTCCAGCGACTCCAAAGAAGCAGCATTAATTTTGATTCATAGCCACCATCTTCAAACCGAGCCTCAAGAAATTTAGTAAGATGAAATATTTTGCCTTTACATCAGAAATTTCTGCTCCTCAGGGGTTAAATAGAAACCTGCGATTTATCATCCGATAGTTTTTTACTAAATCCCAAAGCAAAAGACAATATGCATCCTCTAAGGGCCCTGACTGCCACACCACCTTCCCCACAGGCTATTCTAGTATCGCAGCCCATTCAGTTAAACACAGTAAGTGTTTTAATCAGCTTTAAGGGGCGGGGGGGCGGGGTGGGGAGAGAGAGATATCAAAATGAGATCTTGCAGCATTTAATCTTCACTACGCATTTTGTGCTAGTGCCATGGACTTTCTTTAAACATCAGTAACGTACACTTTTTGCAATAACATCCAAAGGAAGAATATGCACTTTGTATGTTCATAAGCAGCTATGAAAACATCTCTTTCGGTTACAAACCTAGACAAGCAGTTATTCACTCCGATCCTTTGGCTCTCGGTATTTCCACTGGATATAGTCAAAGATGTCTTTTTCACATTCTACTGGTAAAGCCTCCCCAGCAACTCCTGCAAGCAAATTACAAATGCTATTTGAAAGGTGGAAGGTCTGTACAATCCTGAAATGCCAAATGCACTGCAAGATTAAGACGAAAATGCTCTATGTAAAACAGACCAAAAAAACCAAACCAAAACACCCCCCCCCCCAGACCTTTTCATACAGTGTTTAGGTACTGATTCTCATCAAAGGAAATCAGGTAATGAATTAATTTTGAGGCCATGTGGTTATGCAGTTAAAAGTGTGTGCGCGCGCGCGCACATGCAGGTACACGCAGCCTCCCTCCAAAACTGAAGGAAAACCACATACGTGATGTGCATTGAAAAAACAATCTTTAGGTCAGTAAGACTTTTAAGTAGATTAGGTGGCCCAAAGAGGTAACTTTGTACCACAGTGCTGCCTATACATACGTAGCTTGCCTCTTCCTGCTATAATGGTGTCCAGTACCACAAAGGACACTGAAAAGTTTCATGAACTACACTATTTAGGCTTGACATGAGCCAACAGCGTGCGCTCGCAGCCCAGAAGGCCAACTGTATCCTGGGCTACATCAAGAGGGGGGGGGCCAGCAGGGCGAGGGAGGTGATTGTCCCCCTCTGCTCTGCCCTCGTGAGGCCCCATCTGGAATATTGCGTGCAGGCCTGGGGTCCCCAGCACAAGAAGGATGTGGAGCTGCTGGAGCGCGTCCAGAGGAGGGCCACGAAGATGATCAGAGGGCTGGAGCACCTCTCCTGCCAAGAAAGGTCGAGGCAACTGGGTTTGTTCAGCTTGGAGAAGAAAAGGCTCCGGGGAGACCTCACTGCAGCCTTCTGGTACTTAAAGGGAGCCTATAAACAGGAGGGGGAGTGACTTTTTACACAGGCAGATAGTGACAGGTTGAGGGGGAATGGTTTTAAACTAAATAGGGGAGATTTAGGTTAGACGTTAGGAGGAAATTCTTTACTCAGAGGGTGGTGAGGCACTGGAACAGGTTGCCCAGA
>JAVKLA010000049.1:14151912-14161972 GCA_034782735.1 Sagittarius serpentarius | reverse complement strand
GTGGTGAGGCACTGGAACAGGTTGCCCAGAGAGGCTGTGGATGCCCCATCCCTGGAGGTGTTCAAGGCCAGGTTGGACGAGGCCCTGGGCAGCCTGATCTAGTGGGTGGCAACCCTGCCCACAGTAGGGGGGTTGGACTAGATGATCTCTAAGGTCCCTACCAACCCAAGCCATTCTACGATTCTATGATTTATCAGAAGCATCTCCAGTACACTGAGAAACGCAATTCAAGAAGATCACACAAAGCAAGTAACGAGAAAGAATACTCTGTGCAAAGGCCCAGACTGACCAGTGACACCCAAGGGACGGATTGTATACTCATTGATCGTGAAGCCCATTTCCAGAGCATGAGTTCTCATGTTCTTATTGAATATGTCACTTCCTGTGAAATACAGTACACCACAGTAATACTGATCTTTGGGGATAAGCCTAGAATAAAAGTGGAAGAGAAGTATAGATTTAGAACAAATACATAAGAAAAAAAAAGTTACAAGCCATTTGGAATTCAGCCATTCAGACACTGTTCTAGGTTTACTTTCTATTTACATGCACGCATTCTGCGACTCTTTAAATCTGATTTTCCCACAGGTCAGCAGCAAGAATGAAATGAAATGAATTGCCTATCAAAGAAAGGTTCAGCACATCTACCCTGACCCAGAAGTTACTGATGTTCAGCCACTACGTGGTTACGCTGCTTGCACTCCTGCCAAGAATTAATGTCAAAGCAGTATGATAAAGTAGGTCAGAATTCTTAAACTGGATACAAAGTCATGATTTAAAATACAGCATTCTTGCTAATAACCTGTTGTAGATACTGGCAGTTTTACAGTGGCTTCCATAGTGCAAAGGAGTTAGGAACCTAGTAAATGCCACGTTCTGAATGTGGAAGTAGAGATTTGAATGCAGAACTTGATGCAAATGCCTATTATGTAGCAGACAGCTAAAGTAGGGTTTTTTTTAGGTGTGCGTACCGGATATCAATTCTCCTATGTGGATAGGCTGTTCCATCTTCTTTATTTGGCAGCTGACAGACACCCTGTGAGGAAGTAAGGAAAGGAAGAAATTCAAAATGAAATTAAACAGTTTTGAGATCAATCTTCACCTCCCCACCCCTAAACAACATCTAAACAATCCTCAGCCATCCTGGAGAGCAAAGTTAAATTCCCACTGAACCGATTAAATATTTCACTAGAACAGCTGGATGTCATGGTACCACAAATCACTATTTTACATTGCTAAGAGGACCATAATTCAATGTGGCATAACCGCTTCTTAAGTTTTTATTACAGCAGGAAGGATCACAGGACTTCTCATTTCCCATTCCTCTGCTCTAATTATTATCAGGCTCTTCAGCACGCACAAACATCAGCAGGTTAAGGAAAATGTAGACAAAGCTCAAGCTAATAGAAATTTAAAAAAAAGCTTTTTCTTGCAAAATCCTCTGCCACTTTTCATTTCGAACTGCTGTGTAATCTTCATGCAACTCACCTATCGGCCTTTTCTTTTATTCCCTAGTCTATAATCACCTTAAATGACAATGCAGTAGCGGGGAGGGGCATGAACCATGAGTTTACATATGAAATCATTTCACCAATTGCAGCTTCACGCTGCTACTTCTCCTTCTATTCTTAGGTTTGTTTTGAAAGCTTAACATTGCTTATGCTTTTAAAGTTATGTTGTCTGTCTCCTTACTGAGACTTGCTTTCTTCAGATTCTCACTGCAGTCATATTTCCCCTTTTACAACATTCCTTTCTTAGCTTCTACTTTGAAGACAAGAGCTATTCCACAACTATTTTAGACTGACAGGATTATACAGAGCAAATGCTATAATGAGCTTGTCAAACTGTGAATGCAAACTGTGAATGCAGCGTCTCTGCTTTTGGCTCACAGATGTACATTTAGCTTTAAACCCACATGGTGTTCACACTTAAACCATTTGGCAAGAATGAGAGCAACTTTCGCTTATTCCTCCTAAATATCAAGCCCCAAAAAAAGCCATCAAATTTCATTACCTCTCAGAATGCAACACGAACTACACTGAAGACAAATTCTCAAGAGTACTTTTAGCTCTTATTTAAAGCAAAACCAAACCAACAAACAAAAATATAAAATAATTGAATGCTCCAACAGCCCCTTTCACCTTGGGAAAGCAAGTATCTTTAACTGTAGTATCATATATTTAAATATTTATGCCTTCCAAAAGATTAACTGATATAATGGTTTCTTGATTAGAAATTTGTAAGTCATGGACCTTTGGTGAACCCTCCTGCAGGACCGGTCCTCTGAGCTTTCAAGGAATTCCATAAAGCCAGTACGAGTCACTGACAGGAATTAGACAGTCCTCATTTCCACTCAGTATTGCTTATGGTTCTACACTTCTCTGTTAGAATTGACTTTTAACCAGCCTGTAAGACCAGGATGCCTGGGGCCTGTAAAGAAAACTTAAGTGAAGCAAGATAACACCCAATCCACATGTTTAAGAAGAAAAAAAAAAAAAAAAAAAAAAGTTTTACTGTGAGCGAGGGACGTGACAAAATGAATGTTCCTGTAATTCATTACTTTCTTTAGGCATCCCACATATTCCCTATTATATCCTGAGCCTAGCAGCTTATCCATTAAATCTGCTCTGCAACAAAACTGACAAAAAAAAGGAGTCAAAAGTCTATTATGTATTAGACAAAGCAAGGTAAACATAGGCCTGAGATCAAAGATAGTGTTTCCAAGATTTCGAGGACACAGTTACAAAGGCGGTCACTGGTGCAACTGAAGAAGTGGGGTTGCGCTAAGGTTCTAGGGAAGCATCAAGCAAAATAGACACACAGGTGGTGGTGTGTGATGAAGGTTATGTCAGTAGAGTTCAGAACCACATAAATACCTATAGAATTTCTAATACTGAAATCTTACCATGAGAGATTCACTAAGAGTTAACTGCAGAAAGTCTTTATGGGGGGGGAAAGGGGGAAATAAATAAAAAAATAAAAAATCACAACTGCAGCAGCGCAAACAATATATCTCGTATATATCCTAGCTTCTGTCAGGAAAGGTAATCCCCGCCAACATCCCTCACCACCAAAAAAGCCTTACCATGAATTTGGTGTCACCTTTAGACAGCATATCTGTGACAAAGTGGACTTTTTCCAGTTGTTCTACAACTTGACGCAGCAGTTTTGACTAGGAACAGTGGCAACACAGAAGAAGAAGTTATTTCACAAATAACAAAAATATCTTACCAATTTACCAGACAATAGCCCATGTAAGTATGGGACATCACTATAATTATATTATTATTTACATGAAATTTGACCCAGAGGGAGAAAAAAGGTAACAATAATCCTGAGAAAAAGCTAATAAAATTAGTTGTGCAAAAAAAAAAAAAAAAAAGAAAAGAAAAAAAAAGAAAATTTCCACCGAAATCTCCATGTCAGATTGACTTCATTGGAAGTGACAAAACTCATTTCTTGGTTTGAGTTTTCAACTTCTAAGCAATGAATCCATAGAAGCAACACAAGAAATACAAACTGTCATTAAGACTTCTGGCAGTTAGTCACTAAAGATTACAAGGGCAGCAGGACATTGGCTTCTCATCCAAAAGATTATGGCTACATAAAGAGATACTTACTCTAACTTTAATCCCTGCCTTATCCAGCTAGCTGTTACCAGTTCCACGTTGTAAAAGCCCATGAATTTGAGGGGGTGGGAGTGGGGGGAGTGTGAGTGAAGGGAAGAGGAGGGACAAAAGGATAAGAGTAAACATACTGAATAGATCTGTAAGAGGAACACAACACAATACATGGACCTGAGAAGTGATTATAACTCCTCAAAATAAACATGGTGATCCAAGAGAGGAGTTTACTATTACAGTAACAAAAAGCTGCAACACAAGTCTGAAACTGTCTATCTTCTGAATTTAAACATAGCCTTGTGGAAGTAATGCACAGTACTGATCCACAGTAGCAGACAAACACACCTGTTTGGATGATTCAGATGTGAAACTCGGATGGGTTAGGAGAACATCCATATCGCCGCTTGACTCTGCGCCTAGGCAAGTAAGAAACAAAGAAAAATCCCTCTGCGTTTAACAAAGTATACATTGGTGAACATTCATCTAACCTCTTCCTATAAACATGTTTTTCTAATAGAAAATTGTCAGTCATTATTCAAGATATTTGCAAAAAAACAATAAAGGAAGAGAACCTTGTTCTCCCATCAAAAAGTTTATATCCCCACATCTCAGAAAATACCCAAGAATTTCTTGCTGTACTCTATAGCAATGAAGAACAAATGTTATTAATGTAAAAACAAAGCAAACAATACACACGTTATAATATGCTACTCTTTACGGGGGCAGGCTGGAGAAGCAAGGATTTTGTGGGTGTTTCGTCACTGAACTAACCAGTCAAGACAATACTAACAGGAAAAAGCCACGTTCCGGTACAGACTTCCTCTCCAGACGAACAACATAAATAGTACTGAGTCTTGCTTATTAGCCCAAAATAAACATTGCAAGATCACAGAGTACCAACCTCGTCTAAAACTGCCACAGACTGTAGCAATATAGTTTGGGTCCAGCTTCTTTACCTCTTTCAGCACAATTTCCTACGTAAAAAGGAAAGATGTGTGTTTAGAGGTGTCAGTCATTCACTGGCCACCAATACCTCACATCCTTGATAAAGACATTCTTACCTGCATTTGGAGCATTTCTTCCCTTGGGATTCTTTTCTCAAAATCTTCAAAATATCTGTATATGTAAAAATGAGTGTCTGAAAGATGGCCAGGGTGGCATCTTAAAATTGTAGTCGATCAAATGTGTATCAGAGGAAAGAATACAATTTATTTTACTGTCGCATCACAAAAAACTCCCCATTCTCACCAAACATCTTGGAAAACATCTTGCCAAGCAACAGTAAAAACTCACAACTGCAAGTCTGACAATGCTTAGAAGATGGTTTCATTGCATATTATTTCCACTGTGTATGAACAGCTACTATGAGGTGCGACTAATATTACCGTATAATCAGTTGGTTTATATTTACATAGCCCTCTGAAAATACAGAAGGTTCCTGACAGAACTCAGTCCACCAGCAAGCAGGAGGAACAGGTCCCTCACGCATGGTCAGAGGTGATCTGCGTTGGAAAGAGCTAAATGGAAGCTCACAAGTCAAATGCATCTCCCGGTATCTTTGCATGCAACTAAAAAACAGACTGCAAGCATGCTGCTCGGCTGTAGAGAGAAAGAGGCCAGGTGAAACAATGACACACCTGACCAGTAGGCACATTCTTCACCCCTCCAGCACCAGAACCATTGACAGCAGGCACTGGCAGCCATACTGCAGCCTCAGAGCCACATGTTCCCCCACGCTCATTACCCAACCATCCAAGTCCCAAGATCTGCAGACAGAGCTGCTGGATATTGGACTCGCCCCCCTCTGAGAGTTGCAGTAGAACTAGGGACAAAAAGACCACCATGGAGCACTGAAACCATTCTTTCAGCTCAGCACTTACCAGAGGTTCTGAAACAACACCCAAGCACAATGCTGGAAACAGACCCAAGGGCAATGTGTGCACTAGCAGCATGGACCGGCCAGGTGAGTTTTCTATTACTCACTTAACAGTGAAAGGTCTTCCCTTGAATACTCACACATATAAAGGCAGGGATGCACACTGGGTATGGGGCTCAGATGAGTAGCGGGAAGGTGACAATCATCGTTTAACCCTTCTCACTCACTGGCAAGCAGTTTGTGCAGATCACGTATTTCCGCATCTCTGCCACTGACATGAAAACGCTAGAGCTGGCCCCACACAGAACCAACTCGGATACAGGGCTTTATTTGGTTCCGTTTCAGCTTCTTGCAAACACAGCTAGAGTTGCTGCAGAACTAGCACACTGGAATGGCCACTCAGCAAGCAGCATTCAAGCTGGCAAGCACTAAGAGACAGACATACATACATTCTGCATGGCATTAAGTTCAGACTCACAAAGGTCTTACCTGGCTCACAGCACGTAACAAAAATAGCCTGGGCCACTTTTATGCAGATTCCCAAGAAACATCATTGCAACCTTGCTAAAGCAATTCTCCATGAGCTAACTGAAAAAGTAATTTGAAATGGATTTCCTTCTGGATGGAGACTAAGCCTACTGAATTTCAACCCCTATGAAACAAAAACTCTGCGTAACTGCTGAAATGCATGTAGAGCACACAGAGAGAATAGAACCTTACTTGGCCCGCGTAACCTTACATTACATCCTGGTGTCGGAAGGAGTCATTAGAAAAGCCAAGCACTTGCACCCAAGAAAGCTTACTTCAACCCAATTCGCTGGTGATGGGTCAGCTTGTGCTCATTTTTTCTTAGATCTAGAAGAATTAAAAAAAAAAAAAAGTTACTCGAGGACTAAGTTTGCACCAATGCAAAGATGACGCCCACAAACAATATTTAACAAGAAAACAGCAACCTCAAACGCAAAGGAAGAGATTTTAAACTGACAGCTGATAGGATGAGTACAAACACACAGAGCACTTCCCGATAAAGACTTCAAAAGACCATTCACCTCAAAGCCAAAATCCTTGTTATTTTCCATGTAATCTGCAAGTACTTTACTTTGGATATGTATATAATGCCTTTAGCCTGTGCACTAACTTTAGCATCTTGCACACTTTCCTCAAAGCCTAGGACATATATGCTATCACAGTACCACTGTGGAACAGGCAGCTTGACAGAAAAAAAACATTATCGGAGCGTGAACTGAGGACCAGAAGTTACACTTACCTTCTAAAGTCTTGATTCCTTCTTCGACAAACTTCCTAGCAGCAGCAGGACTGCAAAGAGACAAGGCAATCTGCCATCAGGAACGGCAAGAATCTTCTAACACTGAAAAGGATGTTGAATTCACTGTAACTGCCTAGGTTCTTCAAGGCCAAAACTGAAGTTGCTTCCGATACTCACCCTCTTTTCAGCATATGCGTTTTCAGTTTGTACTTTCAATCAGCAGAGATGGCTATCCAAGGCTTGGCCTGCACATTTTTTAGCATTGATATAACTATATAGTGATGTGTAATTGTAAAAATTAAACAAAATCTCACCAGATAGGCAATATTACTTTAGACAACAATAGTGAATGCATGATAAGAACTACTTTAATGACAATCAGTCCCTGAACCAGCTTAAGGCAACAGCAACACAAAGTGTCTTTAGACTAGCAGTTCAAAAAACCCAACAAGGCTCCAGTTTGCAGCCTACAGCACAGCAAAGCAGTCCTATCTCCAGTTTGGCTGGAGAGTTTGCCTTAAGCACAACGCTCAAGTGAATGGCTGAACCTTTTTCCCCTTTAAGGGTTGGTCATTTGATTACTCTGCTTGACTGCAGTGAAAGAACAACGTTTCAACCGTGAGACAGGCATTCAAGTAATATCATACCCAGATACCTATCCAGTATCTCAAAATGCTGAGAACCACCTGCCTGGAAGCGTAGTCCCTTCCTGGGGAACTACCCTCCAACTACTCTGGAATCCCATGGTTACAGCTCCACCACCTTAAAGACTTTGAATCCACTTCCTCAATAGAACTCCTACATTACAGTAGAATTGTGAGATCCTGACCTGCCCTTTACTTCCTTTCTTACCCTTCCCTGCATCTCTTGCCTGATTCCAGACCAAGAGAAACAACTTCCACTGTCCTGAGACAGGACAGGACCCAAGCTTCCCCTTCTGCATCCCATCCCAATTTCTCCCAGGCATTCTCAAATCCCAGTACATCTTCAAAGTTTGAGCACATTTTCTCTCAGAATTACTTGAGAACAACCACATTCCCCACCCTCAACCTCAAGCGTTTCAAACGTTGTACAAGAGCCCTGATGGGTTTTTTGGGGGTTTTGTTTGGCTGGTTTTTGGTTTGTTGCCCGTTTCAGGGCTCTACTTCTCCTTTTACGAATACAGGACAGAGCACCATCGTCCCTGGGCCCAACTTCCCACGAAAAGTCCCCAAAAGACTTCTCACTTCCACTCTTCTCAATCTTTCATGGTTCCATTCTTGACCAGCTCCTCTCTCCTTCCCCTCTCAGCTTGCACACAGGAGCTTCCCACTTCCAACCCTCTACTGCAAAGTCTGTAACTGACAATTCTATACCCTTTATTCTCAGCCAATCGTGTCATCACAACTATGGCGTCTCAGTGCAGGCACTACAGCATCAGCTCAAACTCATTCCCTTCATTATTGTCAGCCACCCAGATTCTGTTCATAAGTCCACCAAATAAACAGGAGAAGGAAAAACCCACAAACCAAAAAACAAACAAACTTTACCCAATGCCAGTAACTCGTGTCAGGAGATTGATAGATGCACTTGTATCATCTTGTCGAATCTGCAAAAAACAACACAACACAACCCAAACCCTCCTTTACTCCATTTGCAATAAACAAAGAAATCTTGAGAAGATAAAACAGCTTAGTCAGACTCTGCTTTGGAGGTTCGCTATAAATCAATGCAAAACAATACCAAGGGCAGTACTGTGTATCACAATAGTGCCACATGTACCAAGCCTGAAAATTGCTTAACTACCCGTGCTAAGGTGAACAGCATGGTTAAACCACAAAACTCCACAGCCTTCGAGAGTCAGAATTCCACTTCTCACAAAAGACATTCACATGCCGATTACATAACCTAAAATATTTTCATAAACAGACAGTTTTTAGGCTTTGGCTAAGTTTCTCGTTCCCTGCTTTCTACTTGCCGTAGACTCAATGTTCACCGTTCTTAAGCTTGACATCAGTCTCTCCAGGGACAGCAAGAGAAATCGCACAAAGCAAGCAGGCTCCTTTGCAGGTTACAAAAACCCCCTACTGTTGAGAAATAGAGCACAAGGGAAAGAAACCCACCTTTTCCAATTTGCGTAGTTTTCCAGTGGATAAGAACTCATCTATCTTCTCAGCTATTTTAGCACCTACTCCATCCTAAATATTGGGGGGCAGGGGAGACAAGTTAACTTCAGGATCACTGAAAGCCATTACATCAAGAAAAAAAGGAAAGCTCCACAGAATTTAGAGTCCAGAAAGAACTATGAGGCCACCGAGACCACGATAAAATATTGGAGCATAAGGGAGCACAAGAATTCCAGGGTACGTCACAAGCAGCATAGACCCTGTAATTCAAGGGCTGTATTAAAGGTTCCTCCAAAGCAATACTTTTGAACAAGGCTTTGATTATCGCTGCTCAAGTTCCCTGAATTCAGCGAAGCAGTAACAGAGCAAAGGGGATACCTGCCACAGCAGAACCCTTTTACGGGCAGAGACTCAGCTGGAGGCCCCAGTGCCAGCTACCAAACCCCGGCAGCAGCCACACCGCACCCCCGCCCCAGGGGAAAGAGGCGCAGGCACAGGCGGGCTCGGCCTGGCGCTGCCCCCCCGCGCTTCCCGCGAGCCCCCGGCACCGCGCCCCCGCTCCAGCTGCCCGAGGGCCTCCCACCGGCAGCCCGGGCACCACCACCTACCAGCTTCTTGGCTTCGGCCCCGCTCCGTATCTTGCTGGGATACCGGGAAATAACCGAGGCTGCTTTCCTGCGGAACAGCGCCGGTCAGCACCCGAACGCGGAAGGCGCTGCCAGCCCGGCTCTCGCGGCGGCGGGCTGGGCGCCGAGACGGCGGCGCCGGCGGGGAAGAGGGAGGCGGTACCTGTACGCGTTGTACTTGTGAATGGCCCGGTTCACGTTGCGCTCGTAATTGGCCAGCTCTACGGGGAGAACCACGGTGAGAGCGGCCGGCCCACGGCCCCGCCCGCCCGCCCGCCCGTCCGCCCACACCTACCGGTCAGGAAGTCGGTGATGCCCTCGTTGGGGCTCTCCTGGGGAGCCTTCCGCTTGCTCATGGCCGGCGGCGGCAGCGAGAAGCAGCGCAACCCCGGGCCGGCGAGGGCAGGAAGGGGCGCCCGGCGGTGACGTCACAGAGCACGGCCGGCTTCACTACGCCTGCGCGGGGCGGGGCCGTGGGTGCGCGCTGTGGGAGCGCAGGGGTGCTGTGGAGGACGGGGAAGGGGAGGGGGAGGGGGAGGGGGAGGGGGAGGCTGAGGCTGCTG
>JAVKLA010000049.1:14116922-14129606 GCA_034782735.1 Sagittarius serpentarius | reverse complement strand
AGCCTGCTCCAGCGCGGGCTTCCCACGGGGTCACAGCCTCCTTCGGGCACCCGCCTGCTCCGGCGTGGGGCCCTCCCTGGGCTGCAGGGGCACAGCCTGCCTCGCCAGGGTCTTCCCCAGGGGCTGCAGGGGAATCTCTGCTCCGGCGCCTGGGGCACCTCCTGCCCCTCCTGCTGCACTGACCTGGGGGTCTGCAGGGTTGTCTCTCTCACATGTTCTCAATCCTCTCTCCGCTTGCAGTTTCTGTGCTGCAGCAACTTTTTGTTTCCCTTCTTAAATCTGTTATCCCAGAGGCACTGTCACCATCGCTAATTGGCTCGGCCTTGGCCAGCGGTGGGTCTGTCTTGGAGCCGGCTGGCATTGGCTCTGTTGGACATGGGGGAAGCTTCTAGCAGCTTTTCAAAGAAGCCGCCCCTGTGGCCACCCCTCCACTACCAAAACCTTGCCACGCAAACCCAGTACAAGTCTAAACAAGATGTTTGAAAGTGAGACTTAGCTGTCACATAGCAGTGGTCTTTTTACTAACATGCTTCACATTTTAAAAAAATTGCAGAGAACATTTCAGTTCTAAAGTCAACATCAGCTCCATGAGAATTATCAAAAGAAAACTAATTGGAGAACCTTACAAATAAGTACCTTCTTGTTCCTTGCCTAGGCTAATCACACCAGCAAATGGTATTAGACAGAAGACTCCTAAAGAATTTGCTGAAGATCAATTTGAAGTAGACAATCATCTCATAGAAAAACAGCAGGAGCAGCAGGTACTGTGCCATTGGTGCATTCACTTTGTTTTTGACAAGCTCCCATGGACTTGGGTATTGGTGGGCTCTGTCTTGGCTTATTGCGCGGCAGCACATTTTTCCACTGTTCTTTCATGTGATAGTGGAAGATTCTTCCCGAAAATAAAACAACTGTATTACTCAGTCACAGTCATATTCCCCACTGTTTCCCACTGGATTCTTCTCTTTCCACACAATTTCTGGGTCATAGTTTGTGCCCGAGTCTCAACACACTTACCTAAATTAGACCTCAAAGTTGATTCTGTTATTTTATTTCATAATAAATGGTCCATGCAGTCTCTCATGTGCCACTAATGCGAGAATGTGGGCATTTCCCAGTTATTGTTTACAGTTTTTGTACAAGGGCGAAGTACAGTAATACTGTTCTTTTTTCGCCTCATGTGCAGTTTGAGATGAGTTTATGTCTGATACCTCTAGGTGTCAGACTCAGCATTTTGTTAAGCTTGTTGACTTGGAAGATGCACATTTCATCACTCAGGAATTTCCTCTATGTCTCCCTGGCAAAATAACATCTCAAAAACTGATGCATTAATATATTTCTGTGTCACATTGTAAAAAACACTCAAACTTCCTTTAAAAACAAAGGAAGAACTTTTCTCATCTTCTATTGTATAAACGCTTAGCACCATCCTAACCATCTGACTCTACTAATGAATTAATGGAGGTGTCACATAGCAACTGCTTTGAAAAGTTCTCATACCATCCCTGTAGTCTCAGGGCTGTTACTTATGTACTCAGGTATCCATAGCCAGTGTCTTTAAGACTTCTGGTGTCTCAGCTTTTTCAATTATCATAAATATCTTTCATGCTGGAGAATGATTCGCAGACTGTGTTTGTCAGGATTTTTGGTGGGTTTTTTTCAGAGCAAGGCAAAAAAAACACTTCCGAAGGCTTTTCTGAAACGAAAAGAAGGTATGGCAAGGCTCAAAAAAAATAAACAGAAGCCTTTAAAAGAAGACAGCAAGCTTACCAGAAGAGCTGGTTTGGACTGCTGGGGTCATTTCTCCCAGCATGGCCAAGTGGATGCAGGCATACTGCAGCCAGGGGAATGCTCTCAGTTAAATCTGCAGGTCAATAGCTCCATGCGGATGGCTACTCATGGAAAAAAAGCAGACTGTGCTTTAGCTAGGTGGGAGATAAAGGCTCAGACTGACTGTGAAGCAAAAGTAGTTCAGCAAAGTGCAGGAGAAAAAGAAGTGATTGGGAGAGATGAAGATGCAAAGGAAAATCCTGTTGACTCACCACAGAGAAGGTGGCCTGAAATTCTGCAACCATGTCCTGAAACAGTAACAGAAATTAACCTACAAGTAGGTGAGGAAAGGGAAACTCATCATATGGATTCTCTAGGGCAGCTAGGCAGAACTGACAGAAGACCTGTGGAGGGTACCCTGAAGAAGGACCTAGGTAGGGTGGATCAGCCTCTGAAGGGTCATCTTACAGAGGGAGCAAAAAGTCCCTTGGAAGTCCTTCAAAAGCATTCTCCACTTCAGGATTTAGAAACAGATTGCATCAAGGAGGTAGAGTGGAGTGCGGGCCTTGCATTCACACAGGGTGAGAAGTGGGTTCCGGTATGCCCAAAGGAACTTGTTTTGGGGAGCCAGAGCTCAGAAAGCAAAAGACAAATCCATACTGGGTTTAAGACGGTCAATGATAAGACAGTAAAAATTACACATAGCTCACCTGAGGCTGTGGAGAAGGCAAGCTCATTCTCAGCCTTGCAGCGGGAGTGGCAAAGGAAGAGGACAGCTGCCTCGATGTGGCATGTTGCATCTTCGTCCTGTGAGTCAAGCTGCTTTTCCTCCAACAGTGATGATAACCCCAAATCTCACCATGCTCAGTATCCCTCCCAGCATGGGCCTCAGGGCGTAGATCCTACTGATGGACATTTGGATCTCTCTGACAGTGATTATGCTAGTGATGAGCCCAGTGGAACTGAAAAAATGGCTGTTAAAAAGTACAGCAGATCACCCCCCAAGGAAACAAGATATTCAAGCCATCTCAAGACAGCAAGGTCTCTCCTGCAGCACAAGCAGCAGTGATTCCAGTACTGGGGCTGTCAGGCTGAAAGGGAGCAAGGCTCACTCTTCTCTTCAGCAGTCCCTATTTCATCTCACGAGATCAAAAAGGAGAGAGCATGAGCCTGAATCAAGGAATGAGAATAGGGCCGGGGATGTTAAAACCCTACATCTGCCATCCTCAACAGTGGCTGGTGAGATTCCTGCTTTCAAGATTAAAGAAACCCCTGCAGTGGAAGAAACGCAGAAAAAACTGTTCACAGACACATTAGGTAAGAGCTACCCGAGTTTTGATTTACATTTATTTTCCATAGGGGAAAAAAATTTCTCTTG
This sequence comes from Sagittarius serpentarius, assembly GCA_034782735.1. Taxonomy (NCBI): domain Eukaryota; kingdom Metazoa; phylum Chordata; class Aves; order Accipitriformes; family Sagittariidae; genus Sagittarius; species Sagittarius serpentarius. The sequence goes on along the minus strand of JAVKLA010000049.1, from coordinate 14,126,458 downwards.
GATTTATGACTCATTCTGCCTGTGCTCCCTAGGTATCTGCCCACCTCTGTCAGTATTTCTCAGTCCTAAACTGGAAAAGAAGAGAAGAGGGGAGAGATGTATCTGCAAGCCTCTTGTTATGCTTGGTTATCCATCATCACTAGCCATTTTTCCTAAGTCTGTTGCTTGAAGTACACTTTCAGGTGCAGAATTTTGACCCCATGAGATGGGTTAGAGGTTCAGTGAGTCCTGGCACCGATACATTCTGAAATCCATTTCACTCATCATCATTTGTAGGGCTTGGATTACACTACTAAGAACTATGCTGGGAATGGAATACTTGCACAATTAGGCAAAGATACATTAATTCCTTTTGATAGATTAAGCAATAAAGCTTACTGCACTTATGCAGTCTGTGGTTTTAAATACATAGAGAGGGTTCATAAATATTCACAAAGGTCTGTGTACTAACATAGATGTCGTTACAGAAGATGTCGTTACAGAAGAAACCCAGAACATCCTTACCAGAGATTAGAGACTGGCATATATAGCAGAGGAACCCCTTCACTGACCAGGGTGAAAGAAAAACAAGAGAAAACAATGCTTTTTCACAGGTGAATCTGTATACACCAGAAAGTGATTTGTGTGGGCAGATATTTCCTTTAGGAAATGTGATTTAGTTAAAATCAGGCTGCTAAATTCTTACTTATTAGCTAGCTTCTTTTTGAGGGCACCTATGTTGTCTCAGAACTGAAACACTTACTTAGCTGTCCAGATTAAAAGTAAAGTGCTTAACTGAAGGGGGCCAACTCTGAAAACACTGCTGCAGTTTGGGTCTTAAAGCTGAGTAATGCCAAATGCTTTTTATAAGTTGCTGAACATCTTCAGATTATACTCAAATCAGTAAGAAGTCAGGATAAGTTGTTTTATGGGATCAAGCCTCTGATGGAGTAAAGGATAAACTTCTCATATCACATTCACATCAGGGTAGCCCATATTTCTGAAGTTAACAAAATGTGTATAGCATGCGTCAATGCCAACAGCATTGTTATTTCAGGAAAACCTATCTTCAAACTAGACTGAGGATGCATCTGGTACCATATAAATGAGGAAACTGAAAATTTAAGAGAATTGCTTTTGTAATTTGTAATTATTAAATGCTGAAAATTGGTTTGCTTTGGTTTTACATCTTTATAGAAGAAAAATAATTCCTTATCACAAAATCCCTGCAAGAAATAAGTTTTGAAACTATGGGGTTTGGAACGGAAGTGCCTTCATAACTGTAACTAATTACAGGTTATCCAAATGCCTCTAATAAAAATTGAGCATGCTTACAATCAAATTAAATATGTATTTTTAATGTGATGAAATCTGTTAGAAATTATTAGGTACCGTCTACTATAAACACAGGAGAGATTTGTTTCCTCTTTGCATTTCAAGCCTAGTTCTTAACTAGTGCCAAATTAGCCTAATTTATTGATTCGGATTTTTATTTTAATATATATTGCAAAGTAAGTAATTATTTTTCACATCTGCTTGTCCATTCCTCGTGATTTCAAAGACCATGGGATTAGTGCCAAAGGGTATTTCTGAATTGCATTTATCAGTTTGTATCATTTCCTTCTATAGCTGTCTTTCAGCAAAATACTTCCAATGTCTTAAAAATAAATGGTTTCATTAAAGATCCTTCTTGTTTGCGATCTTGCAAACATACTGGAAGATGTTGCCTGGCTGACACTCTGATAGGTGTTCCAGATGTGACTATTTGTGGGATTTGGCAGTTCATAAAACTGCTAATGAAATTAGGTGTGCTTTTACTTTTATTGGTGTTACTTTTGGGTGTGAAGTGATATATTGGCGCAGATTTACTGCAGTGCTGCACTCTGCCAGCCCAGCATCCCCTGCTTGCTGACAGCGCTGCCTCACAGATGACATGGCTTTGATAAAAGAGCTTTCCATGGGTTTATTCATGTCATTAGCCATAGTAGCCCCTACCATTTCCACACAGATGTTTATCTAAAAATGCCTGCCTAGTATAATGTGTACATCTTTTCACCCACTTTTTCTAATTTATGAGCTAAAACTGCGAAAGGCAGCTTATCCTCCTTGACCGTGTTGGCCCTGTACTGATTTATGCAATCCAAGAATCTGCCTTGTATTTTTCAACCAGTAACCCTATTAGGAACATAAAATGGCCACCACATCGACAGCACTTCACTTGTGCCATGTTAACAACTTGCGCTTGCTGGAAGCAATAAAAATACTTTTGAGAGCAGCACAACATGCCTGGACCTGCCCAGTCTATCCATTCTTTTGTTTCCAAGCACTTTGTTTTCAGACCTTTGCAGGCACAAATAATATAGGCAAGAGGGCGAAAACAGTTGGGATGCAGCATGTTGTGTGTATGGAGCCCGGACCGTGCTCATGGCAGCCATCTGTGGCTCCCCCCTCGCAGCACTGGGGCAGTTGCTGCTGGCTCTTGGTATTAGTCAGAGGATTCAATGATTGTTATTTCCTTGTTCCTTCAACAAGGACAGCTTGTTTGCCATTTCTAATACGTAATTTCCTTGTAGTATTGAATCCCCACTCTTTCTGGACCAACAGCAGCAGCCAACATGTTGGGGTATTTTTTCCCATCTGCATTTCGCTAGAAGACTTTTTCTTGGAAAAAAGTCTTTTGCTTCATGTATGTTTTTGCCTCACAGCCAGCCTGCTGTGATGTGCCTTATGCAGAGGTGTGCCTGGCATGCACGCAAGAATTTGAGTTAGCACAAAGTGCTTAGCCTCTTTAATGTATTTTATGCCTGTAGTGTTGTGTATCTAGCTCCTATTTGTAGTTTATAGCTGGGGTGTGAAGTGATTGTTAGAGGCTCCAAAGAAGTATCGTGTGTGCTTCTAGTGTCCTTGGTTACTATGTTCCCACAGGCCAAGGTCCGTTTTCTAGCCTCGAGGCAAAGAGGCACAGCAGAACACCTCCATACACCTAACCTGTCTTGCCCTGCAGACCAGAGTGGCTTCATCCAAGAAGAGTCACTGCAGAAAATGTGAAATCAGAAGAAACACAAGTAGGCTGTCTTTTGTAGAATAAACACTCAGTTCTTATCAATTAATATTCTTCCATGCAGGCATCTTAATGGTAGTACCGGAATCCTTCCATTTGCCACAGATGGCCAATTATTTATGCTACTTCTTGAGGACAGTTGTGTGTACAGTGAAGATTTTTTATGTTATTAGGACATTGCTTTGGTTTATGTTTTAAATGTACATCCCACTTTCTTTATATCAGAAAAAAACTAAGTTGTGCTTTCTATTTCTCAAGGAAGGTTGGGAGGTTCCCATGTTCCTTATACTTCCTTGTACTTATTTGCCCAGATCTGAGCTGATTCTTGAAAAATTTCCAACTCCTGCCATAGTGGGGTTTACATCATTTTGATATAAAGATCTGTTGAGCCAGTGGCACAGAGTTATTGGCCAACATTCTCTACTCTCATCCCCAAGCTGGGAGTTCGTTGATTTTTTTTTTTTGAACTATCCTGACCTTTGGCTTTGAGGTATTTTGATGATATCTAGTTATGTATCTAACAACCCATCCTGCCTAATAACACCTGTGAGTCATTTACTGGGGTTTCTTCTAAGTTCCTTTAGGGGATTCTATATGTTTGAATCCTCTATTTCAACTTCCTTACTGCTAAAGTAATCTCTGAATATCTGTGGCTATTGTCCCTATTAAAAACAGCTAGACATAATATGACTTTACGTAATTTTCTAGAAGAATCACTGATAAAGAGAAGAAAAAATGGTGAGCCATGTGAGACAGTGATAAAGGAGATGGGGGCAGCTAAAAGCTATATTTTTATAGGATAAAAGAGTAGGCAATGGTAATGCTCAGAAATGTCTGGAACAATATTCTGCTGCAAAAAAAGATGTCTAAACCACACTGGTGTATTTGATAGCAAACTGACAATTTCAATTATTTTCTTGACCAGGAAAGTTTCAGAACAAATAAAACTGGCAAGATAGTCCTTTGTTTAAACTTTCTATACTGTATTTGTTTTTCATTTGTACATTTCTGAAATACTTATTTTTGTACCATACACATAGCGAATGTTCCATATTTCTCTAGAGGTAACACTTACAACAGAGGATGATTAACTCACTGGGGTTACTTTAGCATTTTGAATAAAAATATTTTGAATATCCTCTCTGCACAATATTTTGAAACACGAGCTTTCTTTCCACCTGGGGTTTCAAAAAATTAGTAGAATTTCTGTCAGGGAACAATTCTGTTTTCTGATGAGGTCTAGCCCTAGAGGTGAAGTTTGATAGAATTCTTTTAATCTTTTGTTCCCACCTGATAAGATAATGAGTGCAGGTTCAGAAATTTAATTTTCCGCAAAACAATTACAAAACAGTTTCTGAGTCTCTTATCTGTGTGATTCCCAAATTCAGAAGTCTGCTTCTTCTTGAAAATGGCTGATGGATGTGCCAAATTCTGACCAGGGAACTCACAGCAAAGAAAGGATGGTGACTAGGACACAAGTGGGCAGATACACAAGAGAAGGGAAAGTAGGAAAGGGGTGCATGTGATGATTGGTTGACTACAGAGCAAACTGCACATTTCTAGCTTAACTCCACCAATATTCCATTTGCAGTATCCAGCATGAGTGCTCTGAAGGAAAAAGACTCAGTGCTGGCGTCAGCGTGGGTGAGGGAAGGAGAAGGGAGTAGGGAAAAATAAGGGAGATGCATGTGTATGGAAAAGTCCTCTCCAAAATGCACCAAATTTCATTACTTTCATTTTCCTGAACTCCGTTGAAAATTACGTTTTTGCAATCCCCTGCTGTTTGTAAGGACCATTTAACTATTCATGTGCCCTTGTCGTTACACAAAGATCTGATGAACTGACATTTTTGCCATTAAAATATACCTTGTATTCTTGCCTTTTTTTGAAAACATTCACATTTAATGGTGTTTGTTTGCATGATTAGCTGCATTTCCTGATTTTCCTTCACACAGCAAGGACTTCTCTCTGCTCACTTTGTAACAATTGGTTTCTTTTAAATATAGGAATTTGCAGAGTAGTGTTTTTTTGTGGTTTGGGTTTTTTTTTTTTTTTTTTTTTTTTTTTAATAAAGAGTTTCAAACTGGTTCTTTTTTTATTGCAGACCTTTATATTGAAGACCTTTATACTGTAGACCTTTAAGCGGAACAAAAGACTCCATGCTTCCTTCTGGATGTATAAGGTGGGAATGCCTAGTCCAGAGCAGGCAATGACACGGCTCACTTTTTTTCTACTGGTAGGTATTAAAACAGTAGATTGCTGGACTACAGGAGGAGTTCAAGAGAAATGAGTCCTGCTGGCATGCTGCCTACAGCAAGCTGAGAGAGACCAAGCTGAGATCCTCACCAGGCAGAACATGGAGCTTCAAGATGAGCTCAGAGTTTCAGAACATCAGAGATGGAAAGCAGAAACTGTCCCAGAAGCTGTGAATTTCGTGGATAGAAAATCAGAGACCCTGGTACTGGAAGATACCATCTGTTTAATACTGTCTGAAAAAATCGGTAGTTTTTCTTTGGAGCTGGCATGTGTGAATACTGTTTCTCCGTTTGTACCACCCTTAGCCTGAAGGGGGGAAAATCAGCTCTGTAGTAAGCCATGTCAGAATATACTCTTTGCGTGCTTCTCTTCTGCTTAGCCTTGCTTATCCATGAGGTGGGCACCTCTACAAGTTGATTCAGCCAGCCTATCTTAGACACTTATATCAAGGCAGATATCTCTCTCCACTAACTAGTGAGGGAGTCTAGACAACTAATTTACATTCAGCGCCTAAATTAGACAACTAAAGTCTCCTGAAATGAGTTCTACTCTTTATGTATATAACGCCATTCACCTTTTTAATAAAACAGCTCTTCAGCCAGGTGCAGGCTGGTTTCTGGCAATAGATACAGTGGGAGCTTTTATTAAATCTCATTTCAGTTCTTATTTTATGCTATAAACTTTCTGGGAAGAAAACACTGTCAGTGGCCTGCCTTACAAATGCACAAGTTGGACTCCTGAATGGGAGTTACACCGGCGTGGAACAGGAAGGACAATCAGGATGGAAAATGTAGCTGGCTAATGTAAATGTCTCTGGTGATCTCCTGAAATCAAAATGGTTTAATCATAGGTTTACAGATTCTCTTGTCATTTCTCATTCAGTATCCCATTTGTTTAATGCGCTTGTAGGGTTATGTGTTACCTTACTATACAACTAAATAACTGCATTTAAGGGAGTTAAAGGAAGGGAGAAGAATGCTGTTACGCACGTCTTACACAGGAGACAGCAAGTCTGGGTGAAATAAAATGGTTCAGACTAGAATTCAAAAGACAGAAGTCTGGTTTGAGTGGGTCATTTCATCTCCCTGTGTATTCAAGGGAGAAAAATATGTGCCTTTAAGGAGGGATCAATTTCATCCTATGTGCATCAAGGTGAAGAGAATGAATAATTATCTTCTAGATGGTGCAATCTGGTGAGATGAATCCTACTCTTCCACAGAGTGGCTTAACTTCGTAGAAAATAAAATTGAACCATTTGCTCCTAGGTATTTCCCTAATTTGAAAGTCTAGTTTCTAGTCATGTATCTTTAAAAGATGTTAGAATCACCAATTAACCTGTCCTTTGCTTTATGGAGTGAAGAAGTTTTGGTTTCTCTTTTTGTTTGATTTTAATGTACTTGTTAATAAGATTTTTCACCTAACACTATTCAGTTCCATTGAAGATGTCATTTCAAGTTACATTTCACTTTATCTTTAATTTTCCCAAACCTACATGCTTATATGACTCAACCTTTTATAGGTTGTGAAGGTCAGAGAAAGAGATTAGAGTCACATGTACAGAATGGAAAAATATAAAAATTCCAATAAAAGCTAGGGTAAGAAAAAGCTAATTCACTTCTGCTGTAGGCCAGATTTCTATATTATTTCTACTGCTTTGGGACATTTGGTGATGTAGAACTACTGCTCAAGCCACTGAAGATTTTTGTTGTGTGAAAGTAATATCAGGCTGCTGTATATAAAGATGCTAGGATGCCATATACAAAGATTCTTGTGTCTGATACTGGTGAGTTTCAGTCCCTAGCAGAACAAGATGTGGATTTTCATTCATTGTGTTTAACTGTCATAATTTTTATTGCAACAGAAAACCAGATAGCTTTGAGGGTTATTTGATTTTACTAGCTGTGATTGAATTTAAAATAGTATATTTATAACAAATTTTCCATTAGGTTGCAGAAGCTATTCTGCAAAAGACAGCACCTTCATCCAAACAAGAAGAAAGATCACAGAGAGATAATCACCAGAGCCACAGCATCTCTCGTGTGGGGCCAAAGACATCTTTGCAAAAACACTTATTTAGAGATGTGAACAGCAAAGTATGCATTCCTATTGCCAGTAGCCACTTTCCACAGTTTCAAATATTTATTTAAGAGAATGTTCTTTGGAATTGAAATGTGTGCAAATGAAAGTGTCTGTATAAGCATGGTCGTGCTTTCTTGCAGTGGGCTTGTGCTGTCATTCAGCATAAATTCGCTTGTAGTTTTTCTTCTGGTTTTGCAGCAGCAGCAGACAAAACTTTTTTCCTGCTCTAGACCTAACTGAATTGTTTGCAGCTTTGCTCTGAATTCATTGTACCTATAGCTTCACCGCTTGGTTTTACAGGGAACCACCATACCCTGCCTCAGCAAACCATAAATCCAGTATTTTGCCATTCGAGGCTTTAATTGCCAATAGGCACTAGTGGCCTTCTGCCTGATAAAGTCAGTGGGAAAATTACTTAGCTTTTTACAAGTTGTGACAAGTTAACTCAGTATGTCAAGCGAGATGCTTGTTTCTGACTGGTATCTCTATGACTGCTCCTCCACAGCCAGTTTACCACTTTTCTTACACATCTCACTGTTCAGAAAATACGGATATCTAAATATCTTGTCGTGCTTTTCTTTCTCTTGGCTTTGTATTTCTTGCTTCTTATTATGAGCATCTTGATTATTACAAGTCCCCTTTCTTCCTTTTGCTCACATTTAGCTGAAATCTGTGCTTTGTTCAAGTAAACGGTCTCTCTGAAATGCCTCCTACCTACTGGAAACCAATCTCCCAATTCCATTGGCTAAAGGAAAACTTAGCTCAGATTAGCCAACACACCACTCTCTCTGCCTGTTTAGGGACTGAAATCAAATGTACAACATGTCAGATGAGAAAGGAGGCAACGATTCCACTCTAGTGATCATGACAGAGTGTGTCTTGAAAGTCACGAGACAGTGGCTTTAGTGAACCCTGCATGGTGCCAGATATGAAAAGAGAGGATTATAAGAACAACTCTAAACTGAATATGCTTAAAAGAGCACAATCAGTCATGTGTGAAATAGTAGCTTCAAAGAGGATGCAGATATTATGTTCCTGCCTTCAAGACGGGCTATATTTCTAAGCAAGATATGTTGTTTATAATTCAGAAGGTGGAGGGTTTAGCTGCAGGAAATTGTTTTATTTGTTCTATACTGACGCTGGATCTCCCCAGTCCCTTCTACAGCTGGGATTTCTCCATTCCTCTGTGCTGTGGTGGACAGAATTACTAGCCAGACAAGTAATGGGCAATATACCATCTGCAGCTGAAGTGGCCAGTAAAGTAAAAAAGCTATCTTTGGTAGCTTACCTTGAAAATTTTCAAGGTATGAAAGAGTTTGGTTCATCTGAACATCTCAAGCACTCTCGCGAAATGAGTTAAAACCAGAAACATTTATTCTACATAGAGACTCCCTAAGACCCATTGAGTTATTTTTCCTCCTGTGGCACGCAGCCATGTGCAAAAAAAATTGTGGCTTCAGCAACAGTTCTGAGAAGGGGGAAGTTCAGGACAGCAGACTTTTGGACTCACCATTATCTGAGCTTTCACCATCCAGCCAGCATTGGATTCAAACCAACTGGAATCCAGCACAAGCATGAGCTAGACCGGTGGGCATAGTGCCCAGATGTCCTGAGTGAACTCTGAAATGCTTGACAGAGACACACGTTCTTTGATTTGATGGCAGAGGAAGGCTTTGAAGTGAATAGAGTGGCTGCTGATTATTTGAATCTAGAACGGAAGGGTCAGGTAAATGGAGCATTAAACAGAAGCCCAAAATCTGTGTCATAGCAATAGAGCTGAACTCAGTGACTCACTTTCATTCCTTTGTATGTGAGCTCTTCTGCTAGCAGGTGGATGCTTTCCCTCAAAGATTCTGTGAATCTGGACAGTTCTAAGCTTTGGGTACAGGTAAAACACTCATGCTGTTTCTGTCCAGAACTGATAAAACTGTGCATGGGAACACATCAAAGTGAATGGGATAACCTTGAGCAACTGAAGCAGAGTTGCATGCCACACGGACATATGTATACCGGTATAACATATTGTCGTGGTTTACCCCCAGCCAGCAACACAGCACCACGCAGCCGCTCACTCACTCCCCCCCCCCCCAGTGGGATGGGGGAGAGAATTGGGAAAAAAAAGTAAAGCTCGTGGGTTGAGATAAGAACAGTTTAATAGAAC
>JAVKLA010000049.1:14104739-14116822 GCA_034782735.1 Sagittarius serpentarius | reverse complement strand
CCACACTGAAAACACAGCGCTGTACCAGCTACTAGGAAGACAATTAACTCTATCCCAGCCGAAACCAGGACACATATTTAAGTTAAAGCTAGCTAGGACAGGTGAGTTTCATCAGCTGTAATCAAGAAGGCAAAACAACACTTAACTTCTGATTTCTTTCTGTTAAAGCTAATAGAATTTGAGGATATTTACAAAAACAATTGGGAAGCAAGTCTGAATAATGATCAGTACAGGTTAAAGACACAGATCTTTGGAAGACATGATTTTATGAAACACCACCCTCTACCCCCATATCTGAGAGATGTTCTGCATCTCTGAAAAAAGACATATTCTGGTTGCCTATAATACTTTTAAAGATGTTTTCTGTTTGTACTGTAGCGTGACCTAGTTGATGAGGAACTGGCCACTTCAAGCTGTGCTTTAGTGAGACAAGATAAATGTCCATTTTAACTGCGTATCATTAGTGATTCTTTCAGAATATGGCTTGAAAGATGTACGAATTTGCCAAAATTGGTAATATTTATTAGTTATTAATATCTATTAATATGAATTCTCTCCAAACAAGCTGATTTCTGAATGCATCACATTATACAGTCAGCAGGAACGGGTTGCCCGTTTCCTGCCAGACATGCAACTATGGATAGATGTTAGTGATTTCTATGAGAAAAGATACATTCATTTGCGGGTGGGGGGAGTTCTACTGAAAGGTATATGGATAACATTTCTTAATGTTTTTTTGGATAAGTTTCAACTGAGGTCAAATATGCTTATTTCCAGTCTTAGATGGAACTTGCTGTCTAATCTTGCAAGGGATTTTGATGATCTTTGAGCATGTTATTTCTTTGTCTATGAATGTTCTTTCTGACCATTTGCTAACTCTGAAGCAGGGAAGTGTGAGTTCTGGGTATACGTAGACAGACTTTTGCAGCATTTGAATTTTAGCTGCTTTATCCACGAGTATTTGTTGCTTTTTCTCAGCTCTTTGATCAGTTAGTAGGAATGCAAACTCTACACGACGCACACTGTGACACTTGAAGGTTATAAGGGATCCTTATTTATGGAAATTGACAAATTAGAGATTTCCAGGACAATCTGATTTGTAACAGAATGACAAAGAACTGTAGGTATTAACATCTGGGAGGAAAAGGCTCATTAGAAAATTTAAAGGATTATTGTTGAGCATGAGGATCAAGGAGAACATAGTAGTCTTAAAGTTTCTCCGGTCTAGGTGCGCCCCGAGTAACACCACCTCCTGCTCTCCAGTGCCTGCCTGATAGCATTGATCTGTAGGACTGGAGGCACCTCGAGAGGTCACCTGGTCCCTCCTTTTGCCAAGAGCAGGATCAGTGTCACTGATGGCTATTTAATCCGTGCTTCGCTAGCTCCCATGAGAAAGATCCAAAATGACCTGGCATCTTCTGCTGCCTACCTGTTTGTTAACTGAAATCCATCTTTTTTGTTGTCACCGTTTAATCAGCTGATTAATTTTTATTCTGTTTTCAGTGGAGATGGGAAACAATTGATCTACCCTGTGCATGCTGGGAGGCCATTTCTTCCTCTGGCCCTGCCGACCCCTTTGTATCAAGGGTCTCCATTTACTGGCAATCCACGTGTTTCCAATGAAGTAAAAAGATCTATTGAGATAATTAGATTACTTTGTTCACGAAAGGGATATAATGGAGTGAATCTTTATCAAGCACCTCATCATGTATGATTAACCCAAATGCTTAATACTTGAGTCTCTTAAAAAGGGTAGAGCTCAATTTCCATGGTTGCCTGGGTTACAGTGATTGCTATGATTTATGAAACTATCTCTTAGAATGACATCCATCTGTATGAAAACAGAGTCCACACGTAATTTACTAAGCCTGTCTTGATTACTCTGACATTATTGCTTTAAAAATAGGTATGCTAGTGTGTAATTTGAAAATGTGTAATCTATGTGATGCATAAAAAATGAAATCAGCAGCTTTTACAATGGCATATGCAGCAAGCTGGAGTACCTTTGCTAAGGCTGTTCTGCGCAGAAGCTCCCCCAGCTGAATTGGTTCTTCAGATACATTGTGAACAAACCTCACCATGTTCGTGGAAACACCTTTCTCTCTGGCTTCATCTTGCTCCTTCAATTTGCAGTTCAATACATCCTACTTCATGAGCTTGTTAGTTCTTTAAGTTAAAACAAACGAGCATGTGCTTGTCTCATCACGTTTTTAAGGCCTATACAGGCCTCTGTCCCTTGGCTACAGCGTCACCCACTGCATTGCATCAGTAAATGTTGGCTTCCGAACAGCCTTTTCAGAGGCGGCTTTTAGATAGCCCATGAGGCCTCCTTTTCTAACATAGGCTTTCTAGGCAGCTCTGTGTTAAAACTCTCACCATAAAGTGTTTTCTATTTACGAGACTTATGTAAGTAGTTCTTTAAAAGCTTGAATTGCAATGTTCTTTCTGTAATACACCACAGCAAAAGAAATGCTGCCACATGTTAGTGTCTGGCTGAAGCTGCTATTTGAGCTGCTGTGGCCCTCTTGGCACTTTCTGATGCTGATGAGCTGCTGGCTCAAACTAACCAGGCAGAAAAAAAGCAGTTCATTTTTGCCTGATTCTACTCGCTGAGCCAGGTCAATCCATCCCGTCCTCGCTGGTGCCACGTAAAGGAGGGACTGGAAACATGTGGCTGGGGACAGAGGGAGAGGAGTAGGACTCCAGCAATCTGGGCTGAGATTGGCTTGAGCTTCTCTGAAACTGCGTCAATGGCTTTTCAAGTTCTCTTAAATCACTTGGTAGTTTCAGCCTTGAGATCTTTAGCAATAAAATGACGGCTTAGGAGCTCCTTCCTTCCACCAGTCTGCAATTTCTGAGATAATCTCTCTTCATAAAAATAGTTTTAGAGGTCTTTAGTACTATACCACTTGTCTCAAGGCTTATTTTGACAGTTTGCCGACTCACTTGTATTGGAAATCATTACCATATTTGGAGAACCGAGGCATATTCACAGAATGTGCCTGCAGAAAACATCTCCAAATTTAAAATAGAAATCATATTCTTTTAACAATGAATTCTATTAATTTCTGTACCTTTTAGCATCCTGATCTGAAAGAGTTAATCAGTTGCCTATCTCCTGTTCAGAACCATTTTATGCTTGCAGGAAAAGATTTAGTCTTTTAAAATTCTACAACTTCTGATGTTGCAATAGGATTTCTTTCTTGGCTCCTTCCTTGTAAGCACAACCATTAAATTGCAATGCCATTTATTAATATACATAAGAGATCACCATCCACAACAAGAACAGATCCCCTAAATTTCATTGATCAAATGGAGAAAATTTTACAGCTGTCAAAAAATGGCCATAGTGACTGTTGTCAGAGAAGGAATTCTGCAGCCTTCTCGTGTTTGTGCTTTGCTAGTCCCATGTCCCTTGAGCAATAGTTCATGGACTTGGGCAAATTAAGCTGATGGCAAATATATTCTTTGCATGGACTGCTTACACATATCTTCCCGAGCAGTTGTTCTCCAGTGTGTAAGACATTTCAAGATCAGAGTACCTAGTACCATTTCCATGGTTTTTTTGAATGTTTCTTTGTTTCTGAGCGTCATGTACTCACTCGTAGTTATTCACCAGCTCAATGCATTACAAATTCTTCTGCTATCAGTTCTGGAAGACACAGCCATCATCCCTTCCCATTTCTGGGATGATTTCAGCAATGTGGGCAGTGAGACTATGCCTTTGTCTCATACTGCCAAGCATTTCTACGTTAGCTTTAGTACGTTCACAGTTTTGGCTAGGCAAGAGTGCAGCCTCAGTTTTCCCGTCATACCAATGTAATGTTTTCTTTGCAGCTGTCAACCCCTGGCAGTCATTTTGTAAATCCCGTCTATCTCATGGTGGTCATGCAGGAATGTTGTATGTTTCCTCTGTGCTCTGATCTAAGGTCTCCAAGAAAAATTGGGGAAGTGCTTTTGAGTAACTCTGATCTTTCCAGTCTAAATATCTGCTATAGTTTGTTTGAAACGGTTCACATCTCATTCCCTTTCTGCGGCTCACATCTGCCTCAGGGTCCTACATGGCTTGTGTCAGCCTTGATTGATGGAGACGTATGAGGGCAAAATGTAAAAAGGGTGGATGTCCGGCGAGTAAAAATGAACTGTCACGCAATATATTTTAGTGGGGTCAGCTCAGTTGTGGTATCCCAGAGAGGTCTATCTTTCCTGCTGCTGGCAGGGTGGTTGCGACTGAGGGTTGAGAGCCTGAGAGCAGCTGTTGGCCTCGCACTGCGTGCCTTGGATTACCCTTGACTTGCATCATTGTCCAAGGAGAGAGAAATGTGGGAAGCAAAATAAGACCCCAAATAGAGAATTATGTATAAAATATGTGTTTGTGTGTGTGTCTGTATATACGCTCACATACACAAATAAACATTTTCCTAAAAGTTTTCAACGCTTAACGATGCACCTATTGTAGAAGGATTTTTAATGCTGTTTGAAGGTGTTTATATCAACTTAATACAAATGTATTCAAACCTTTTAGGCAATAAAAAGCTCTGTGCAAAGGACCGACCCTTTGAGATCAGTGACAAAGGGACATCAAGAAAAGAAACCATCTAACTGCTCCCTTGGCAGAAGCAGAACACCGACTGGCAGGAGGACACCTCACCAGGGAAGAGTGACACCTTTTGAACCAGAAAAAGTAAGTCAGTAGCAAGGTCTATTTAGACTGCCTTTATTTTCTTTTTACAATATTGTTCAGAAGCTGGATTGGGATCCTGATCCCCACATAGGTGCTGCTTGGCCTTCTTTCCCTGGTACTGCAGGTGTTTTGCCCGAAATTATCTTAGAGACTGTTTGTACATTGAGCTATTTGGGCACCTGCAGGCTAGAGCATGAGTGAATGCTCTGAAACCTGCCCCGACTTGCCCTCAGAAAAAGTTCAGAGGTGATCACAAGCATCAAGCATCAGCGCATTGCATGGGCCAGCGGCTCCCTGGGGGCCAGGGGCTGGGAGCACCAGGGGCTCCCCATGGAGTCCAGCAGGGCTGGGGATGGCAGTCAGGGTCAGGCCAGAACCCCAGTCTTTGAAGCCCGTAGTGACGTTGGGGTGACAACAGGAAGGCAGCCCATGGGTCAGGGTTGGGATTTGGATCCACGAGGTGCATGGCCAGGCATGGCTGCGATGCAACTCAGCATGGACCAAGAGTGAGAGCTGCTGAAATGCAGCTCCCAAGAGAAGGGATGGGGTGGGGGGTGAGGGGGTGGCCCTGTCTGAGGCTTCTTCCAGCTCTTCCACCCACGTCTCTTTCTCCACAACAGTCTGAACCAAGACTACACAGCTGTACCATACGAGCGCACAGACAGCTGAACTCCTAGGAAGGGGAAGTGCACTCTGGCCGTATCACTGATAGCTCCCATGTTACAGTGAAGCATGACTGTATGTCAGGGCCTCTCCACATTGCTTCAGGTTGTACATCAACACTCTTCTAAAGGGAGAAGAACAGGTGACAGGAAATCACCAGGAGCTGTCTCGCATCTGAGTAGTGGTTTTTAAGAAGCTTAACTCATCTTCTTATGTAAAAGGCAAGATTTGTGGGAACTTTCCACCTGCTCAGCGTGGTCTGCAAATGACTTGGAGATACTAGTCCTCAACTCTTGGCTCACAGGCAATATGTTGTCACTAAAACTCTCCTATGATTCTTAGAAGAATTATGAAAATTATTTATTTATTTATGTATTACAAGCAAGGCAGAGCAGATTGTGCTGTTGCCTGCTTACTTGCTGAGTTTCTTGTCCTGAAAGCCCAGAAGGTGGGAGAACGGATGTGGTCTGCCCTTCACTTTGGTCCAGGACAAAGCACCTTTGGGAGGATGGACAAGCTATTAGCAAACATTATCTGTATAAGAAACAATGTGTTGCAAGAATCTGAGAGCTAGCATCTTTAAAAAACCTTCTGAGATAGTTAAGGAAACATGATTCAGCAATTTCCATATACTTTCAATGACCCCTTTTACTTTGCTTTTTCTTATAGGCAGGTCTTTGCCCATTTCAGGTAGCTCAGAAGACATGCCCCTTTCACATCACCACAGCAACGACACTTGCAGCTTTGCGCTCTGCGGTAGCGATGGAAGAACCAGAGGTATTTCACCACGTAACTCTATAAAATAATTCAGTGAGTCTGTGATCTTAGTTTTCATATACAGCATGGTAACTCCCATTCATCTGGGAACAATACCCTCCTGGCTTTATATTCTTGCCTCTACTCATTACAAGTACACTCTTCAAAATGATATTGCAATGGCTTACACATAACATAGTAGATTTCTTTACCAACATATTCCTGCACAACTATTGGACAGTAATAGATTTATGTTGCTAGTTAACATTTTAATTTTGGCTTAGGAAGAAGAGACTCTTAATTTTAAAAAGACAGAAAAATTGCTAAACCCTCAGAATAAAGTGGCTTTTGTGACCACACGCAGGAGAAGTGGCATAACTGCATATGACAACAAAGTATCTACAGACAGTTCTGCTTTTCTGGATGCTGAAGCAAAGGTTTGAGCAACTTACGACGCTGGCTCTTATATGATTAGCAACTGTCTTCTTTCCATTTGTGAACGGAAATTAAACACACCAAGAAAAAGAGAATCTTCCATTCCCATTTCCTATGCTATGCAGCCGACACAGAGCTTTAGGGATGGATCTGGCAACTTCACACACTTCTGTTTATAGCTTTTTACTGGAGCGTATCATTGCCCTGCGGGGAGCAGCACTCCCTGTTCCTTTGGATCCTACAATTCAAAATACACCACATCTTCAAACTGTAATTGACATTAATTAGTAACTATTCTGGATGCTATGTGCCAGATGTCACTTAACTTAAGGCTCTTTTATGCTGCCAGACAGTGCAAAGAGCACTCATTGTACTGGTAAATTGGATGTGTAACATCCTGAACAGCCCTTAGTTACGGAGTTAGCATTACCTACAGCTAAGAACCATGTAATTTGTTCTGGAAGAGTGGATCTAGCTAATACAGGTACTTTTCTTTGCAAATCAGTAACCCAATGTTCAGAGGCAGTTCTGGTCTTTGTTCTTGTGTTTATTCTCTCCATTTCCTATAAAGTAGTTTCACCAGAATGCACTCTTGTCACCTCATTTTTGGACCTTCTCTATCTTTGGCTTTGCAAACTGAAGTTAACTGGAGTTAATGTGCAACATTTGTAGTTACGACTAGAAGATCAAAATTCATTACAAATGCAAGGCAATACCAAAAAGAAGGGTAGCTTTCCTCTGTGTGTGTGAAAGTAAATACGGTTTTTGCGCAGTTGATTAACATTAATGAAAATATTTGAAAAACATTTCTGTTCATATAACACTGATTGTGATGTTTTCATAATAATAGCCTCCAAAATCAGTATTATCTAGCAGGTCAATGTCACATCAAGAAAGAAGACAAAGTGAGGAAGAGTTGCAGAAAAAATAGAGTATTGTGATGGAAAGGTGAGATAAAATAGGATGCAAAAATACTTGAAGATCTTACCAATAGGTCTGCAGTATAGATGGGAATCACTGCTTCAAGTAGCTATAGACAATTATGTCTCCAATTAAGTGTCTGTTCCTTAAAGGAAAGCTGAAGTGTAAAGTTCACACCATGAATGGTAGGAAATATGTGTGTATAGCTGATGGGCTGGAAATCAAATAACCACATTATTTTCCCACATGGATTTGCTGTATGACTTTCACTAAGTCCTTTTTGCTTCAGCTACCACATTTGTGGGCTGGGAGGAGCAATATGCTTGCCATTAGAAATGAAAATGTGCTAGTGGGGTAGTGATGGTGTTGTGTAGTACAATATGAAAGGCCATTCTTTTCTCTCCTTGGAAGTGAATCTAATGGCAGTGAGCTGTGCAAGCTGGACACCACTTGTGGGAGATGTCTTTTATTACACGCAGGTGGCTACATCTGGAGTCGCATCAGTGGAGCTGGGCTCGATGCAGCCTGTCCAGTTTGCTCAAGCCACCTGTCAAAATCCCTAGCTATTCCCCAGCTGCAGCTAGAGATTGCTTCCAGCTGCCCCTTGTCCTGAGGCCCATGGCTCAACTTGGCAGCTGGTTTCATCCCTTTCCTGGAAGACGGGATGAGGAGGCAATTCCTGCTGGCTTCCCATTGTGTCCCTACACTCCTCGCCATAAAACTGGATAATTCGTTCCTTAGTGGCCACGTCACCTTTCCTGCACAGAACCTCAGGAATGATCTTGAAAGGCTGATTCTGTAGATGAGTCTGTGCATTGGAAATTCGGTGCGTTGCTCTTGGGAAATGTTGTCAGCAAGGTGACCAAGCGGGCTGGTGCTAGTTTCACTGCGGATAGACAAGCACTCTTTCCAACACTGTCGCTGCTCATCTAGGTCAGATCTGAACTCAGTCCCAGGTGTCTCTTCAATTACACTGTTCCAAGCAGGTTTATCCTGTTAAAGCATTCCCTTGATACCAAGTTGTCAATTCTGGATAAGGTCTTGGCTAGATAAAATTAAGACAGTAATTCAGTTGTGTCTGTTCAGTTCTGGGCTTCTCTTCTCACCCCGCCAATACAGGTGTTGGTTAATGAAACCATGAGCAGTCACAGAAATGGCTTTTGCAATATAACAGTTGTTCAGGGTATGCTGGTTTGAGAGGCCAGTTCTTATATCACTAGTGCTGAGATGGGTTCTGTGAAAGCTTCTACCAATCACAATTCCCTCTTGTAGAAGCAGCAAATACAATATGTGCTGTTTCGATCCTCGAAAGAAAAATAATTGTGAAAAAACTTCACTCTGACATTTTATTCATAAAATTGAGGGAATGGCTGGGACTTCCTTGTGCAACTAGAGAGAGAGGTCAAAATGGGGACTGGTGCCTTTAGAAAGAGATATTAACTCGCATTTAAACTATGTGGACTTCTCCTAGCAGTGCCTTTTGTCACAAGTAGGCATAAGAACATCTTTCCTTTACTCACTAGTAATGTTTAAATAAAATAATTTCTGAAAACTAAAATCTTGCCCTCAGTAATCATGACAATGCCTCTTTGGGGAAATACTGCATTTCTCTTCCCCCAAGTGTATTTACTCCTCTTTTTTTTTTTTTTTTTTTTCAGTTGGGAGGTATTCCCTTTTTGTGGAGAGTCTGATAAAATTGGAACCATATGGCAGACCTGTAGTGCATCTTCTTGTTGTAGTCTTCTTTGGACTTCACCAAATGAATTATATTATGGGATTTGATATATGCTGAACAGAACCAGCTGCCACAGTAATTCCAGAAAAATTGATTAAACAGAGGCTATGCTAGGTATGAAGTCGTCTTTGACCAATATATTTTTTGTAGAAGAGCACACTGATGACATTATTGCCCCCTGTTGTTATGAAGTTTTGAGCAATTTTGCAGATCTCTGCTTGCAGCCACATTTAATTCTGTAGTACTGACTGTCCATACAGGGTTATGTTACTTGGAATGAAATGGTTGTTAACATATGTCAGCAGTCTGTGTTAATCCACCAAGTTGAAACATTTAGGTTCACGCAATCCGGAACCAGGGTCTCGAGTGACTTGTGTGGAAGGTGTACCAGCATATATGAAATCAGTACAGACAGGAACTCACTGAAGTTGGTCAAGGAGAAACCTGAATGGCTTCCCTGTTGCCACAGAGCTATGTGCCTTACCTCACTTAATAGAAAAACAAGCTGGTGGGGTAGGAACTTGGGCTGAGTGCTAGAAGTAAGTTCATTTTGTGAAAATTACTTTTGGCCTCTTTTGCACACAAATGAGGCAAAAATAATGTACCTGTGCTGCAGAGATAGCTTTTGAAATACAAATGCATAACATGACTGACTTCAAGCTCCAGTTTAATTGGAAGGCAGCGCAATGTTACTCGTTTCCTTTGACTTCATTTACATGAGATGCTCTATGTGTTTGAAGGTAGAAGAGGTGCTTACCGATGGATGTCGAATCATCACTTTCCACAATGGTATGAAAAAAGAGATCAGTGCTGATAAAAGGATGACAGCAATTAGCTTTTTCAATGGAGATATAAAGAAGATCATGCCAGATCAGAAAGTGGTATGTAACTTCTTTTTTTCCTTTAAGGAAAATAAAATGATTAAACAATTTTCCAGCAAGGTCCTATCATTTATCTTGCTCTATCAGTTCTGGGAGAAATTGATGAGGAAAGGTGTTGGTGTAACAACCCTGAGCCGTGAAAATGCTTCATCTACAGGGACAAAAGTGGAAAGAGATGAAGGTCACAGTCAAAGAAGGAACCAAGGGGTAGTTGGCCAAGCAGATTAAAGGTGACTGAAAGAAGGCAAAGGGCAGGGGCAACCATCTGAAGCAAGGACTGTTTTTTATACATTTGTAGGGTAAGTAGCACAGGGGGTTCTTCCCTCTTGGCATGATGTAAATATAAATAGTTAATAATAATGTGAGATAGAGTGGAAATAAATGAGGCCTTGACAGCAGTGGGACTACTTTAAATTAATAGTGCATGGATGGGAGCCAAAGCAAAGAGGTGGGAAGATGACTTTCATGTGTGCACTGTTCTCTTGTATGCTACAGAGATGAAAGTAGCATCGTCTAGACACAGTCATGAGGAGTGGGTGAATGAGAAGAAGGAACAGTAATGCAAACATAGCTACTTTTATGGATGGCAGATACAGAAAATGACCTTGGAATGACTTCTTTAAGATGGCTTATTTCTAAGCATGTTGTTCTGGTTGAATCTGCTTATGCAAATATTGTGAAAATGCTGCAAACACTACACTCTCCTTCCAGATTTATTATTATGCAGATGCACAGACAACCCACACTACTTATCCAGATGGCCTGGAGGTATTGCAGTTCCCTAATAATCAGATAGGTATGCAAGAGCTCATAAATGTGAACTATATGTGCAGGATGGTTTCCATTACAAAAGTGTTGTCTGATTCCGACTCCAGCAGGCTGGGTATTTTCTTCTCATTTTGCATTGTCTTTGCATTTCACTTCCAGTACATTCCATCACTTTACTGCTCAGTTTCCTCCTATAAAGCAAAGATAATAATGGGATGTAAATGCATCTCTTCTAATTTTGATTATCTGATTATCTGATTCTTTAATTTCTTTAGCAGTATGCTGGATATCATTTCCATCCTCAGTACAATGTCCAAAAAAAATCTGATCTAGCTCTGGGTAAAGAAACATGAAAGACTATTAGACAGACTTTTTACATCTTCTTTTCCACAGAAAAACATTATGCTGATGGCACAAAAGAAATTGTGTTCCCAGACCACCCAGTGAAATGCCTCTATAGTGACAGATTCAAGGAAACTTTTTTCCCAGATGGTACAGTAGTAAGAGTAGTAAAGTAAGTCTTGTGTTAATGACAGGAACAAGGCATTGGACACAGGTACAATGATACTGACATCTAAAACTGTGGTTGGATTCTGCATGGCTGGGAAATTTTGAGATGAAAGGAGAAAGGATTTGTAAGATAATGAGGATTTTGATACAATGATGCACTGGAAATTGTTCACTTCCCCCTTGGATGACAGGTGACAGTTTATCACTGACAAAGCGGCTGTGAAATATTCCTCTTTTAGTTCCACGTAACTTTACACTGGCCAGGGTTGCCAGGAGATCACCAGTTGTCTGTGTTAACAGTGTGGGTACTAGGGGACTCAGGATGAGGACTCTTGAGCTCTATTCCTAGATTTTTGGCTCCCTTTCTGATCTTGGGCACGGCATTTCTTGTATTCTCTCTCTATTTCTCCATGTAAAATGAGGAAAAGCAACAGCACTTTCTTACACATGCCTCTTCTGGGCTTAGGGAGTATCCTGTTGTAAGAGATTTCCTGCTTGCAAAATACCTTGAGATCCCTGCATAAAGAAGTCATGTAAAATGCAGATTTCACCATCCATTAGGTATACCATAGAATCATAGAATCATTTAGGCTGGAAAAGACCTTTAAGATCATTGAGTCCAACTGTTAACCCAGCACTGCCAAGCCCACATCTCCCTAAGCACCACATCCACATGTCTTTTAAACACCTCCAGGGATGGTGACTCTACCACTTCCCTGGGCAGCCTGTT
>JAVKLA010000049.1:14066495-14093066 GCA_034782735.1 Sagittarius serpentarius | reverse complement strand
GTGTCATGCGAGGCGGGTGCGGGAGGGGAGGGGAGGGACCCTCCCTCAGGGTGAGGCCGGCAGCGACTCTCCGCAGAGTTCACCCCAGCCGCCCCGGCCCTTCGCTTGCAGGAGTTGGGGCTGTTTGTTGTTGTAGCCGCTCGCAGCCTGTTCACCTCAGCCTCCCGGGGAAGATGCACACCCAGGGCACCTAGAAGGAAGAAACCCCATCACCTGCAACTCCCCCTTCTCCCTCGTCGCTCTTCACCCGCTACCCTCGCTCACCCTGCTCTCTTCTCTCTCAAGGGCTGCAGCACACCAGCTCAGTCCCGCCACCTGCCCAGGGTGGACCTCTGTCCCGCAGGCCCCATGGAGGGAGCCTGCTCCATAGGGCCACGGGCAGGCAGAGGCAGGTGTAGCTCTCCTGGAAGCTGCAGAGGCCACTGGAGCCCCTGCACGTCTCCCACCTCCTGTGCCTGCATCTGCGACCCTCCAGCTGCTTGGACCTTTGGCTCATGCCATAAGACACCATGATATTATATGCCTCATGAAAGCAATTACTTGATGTATCAATATTAATTACGTGAACCTGACTATCTTATGTTGCAGATGAATGCCGTAAGCCACGGGCCCCCCAACCCCCACATCCTCAACAGAGATTGGTGTGTGACCCAGCCTCAGTCCCAGAAGTCTCTGGAAGAAATGGCTCAGCCATCCTTTCTCAAGGCCTCTCCTTCTGTCTGGCACAGGTCACCCCTCGCTCGATGTCCTCATTACCTGCGCTGTCTCATGGTTCTCTTGTGTGAAGGCCTGACTCTCCTCATGTGCTTCTAGGGAACCACGGTTTGGGACTGAGGATACTGGGGAACACAGGGCATTCAGTAGATGAGCATCAGCAGGCTTATTACCCATTGCCAGGTCTACAGCTCTTGAAGGTTTCAGACACGTGACTGGGGAGGGATTCATCTGGCTACAGCTTCAAACCCCAAAGCTAGTGTCCACTGGGATGGCTATACCTGCTCTCGTTAACCTCACACAGTCAGAGTCAGACTGATAAAAGCTATTGTTTCATTGCAGGATGGACACTGTTGTTGCTGTGGGTGAGGTAAGAGCTTGTGCGCTTGTGAAACGTGGCGTGAAGAAGGGCGAGTCTACCAGCACCCTGCTGCTGGCTGAGGCCTCAACACAGGCAGACCTACGCTGCTCACTGCCTGCTAGACTGAAGCAGGGCTTGTGGAGTCTTCCTTGGCCGTGAAAGGTCAGAGGCCTCATGCCACAGTAACCTCAACCACCATTTTGTTTCTCGCATTTCAGTGAAGAGCTGTTCCTAGCTGAACTTCTGCCTGAAGTTTTTTTTATGTACTCTGCAGCAAAATCCCTATTGCCTTTGTAGTAAAGAAAACCACATAAATTTTATAACTGTGTACTGTCCGTGCATAATGGTGTCCTAAATGTCAATGTCTGTTGAGATCATGTCCAAGACAGATGGGCACCTTTATCCTCACTCTGGCCCAGGAATAAGCATGTTCACTGCATCGCCACGTGTAGCTGTGTCTTTCATTACCAAGGTAATGGAGTTTTTCCTCACGCTACCTGTGGGATGGAATTGTTGGGTTTTTGCCTTATTGCACAATTGGGAAAATGACCACAGTAAAGTTCTGTGACATAATCTAGAGTGGAAAACAGCTCCCCAAACCACAGGCCACAAAGTTCTGTCTCCCATGCTGACTCTGTGTCAGTGATCCTGAGGTTGTCTCCAAGGTCAGAGCACCAGCACTCAGCTGGAATCTGTGGTGTGAGGAGCTGCTTGCTGGGATGCCATTGCTGAATTTTACTGCAGACAAATCCTGGGCACACAGAGTACAAAACAACTAAGGAGGTGTGCTGGGTTGACCCTGGCCACCAACAAAGCACCCACCTAGTTGTTCACACGCTCCCTCCACCAGTGGGATGGGGGAGAGAATCAGAAGAGCAAAAGTGATAAAACTCCTGGGTTGAGATAAAGAGAGTTTAATAGGTGAAGCAAAACTGTGTGTGCAAGCAAAGCAAAATAAGGAATTCATTCACTACTTCCCATTGGTGGGCAGGTGTCCCGCCGCTTCCTGGAAAGCAAGACCTCAGCACGTGTAGCGATTGCCTGGGAAGACAAATGCCATAACCAGGAACAGCCCCACTTCCTCCTCCTTTCCCCTGAGCTTTTATTGCTGAGCATGGCTTCATGTGGAATGGGATACCCCTTCGGTCAATCTGTCTCAGCTGTCCTGGTTGCGTCACCTCCCAATTTTTTGGGTACCTTCTCTCTGAAGGGACAGTGTAGGAAAAAGAGAAAACCTGGATGGTGTGCAAGCAGTGCTCAGCGATAGCCAAAACACTGGTGTGTTATCATCAACACTGTTTTAGTTATGAAAATCCAAAACACAGCACCATATGGGCTGCTGTGAAGAAAATTAAACTCCGTCTCAGCCAGACCCAGTACGGGAGTAAAGAGAAAAACTTATCAAGCTGTATATCCTCTGAGGGAGGGATCACCTTTTTTGTTCTGAGGTTGTATAGCATCTTGTGTAGCGAGATCCTGATTTCTCTCTTGGGCTGTTACAAATAATCAATAAATGATTACATTCACACAGATAAGGTTTTCACTGATGTTGATCTCAAAAATCCTCTTTGCTTCATTTGCTGTTGAACATTGCTGTGTAAAAGAGAATCAGAGGAGGATTTGAAGATGTGTTTCACTGTTACGAAGATGAAATCAATTTTCTGTGTCAGATAGAAGCAGGGCAGGGTAAGAATCAGCAGCAGCCTAGCAAATCCATCTGTAATCTCTGGGCCATCAGGATTCTGCAGCCACAGTATTTCTATTTGTATTTCCAACAGAGGTTAACAGCATGCCTTTGAGCTGACAGGCAACGGCACAAAAGAAAGGTGGATCTGTGAGGAAGCCCACCTGTCATCTTCTTTTCTGCAGGACATAATGAACTCTACTTAAATCGTATGACCTGGAAAAGAAGCTTATCATTTGAAAAGCCATGAATCAACGCAGGTGAAGTCTGGAGGTGAGTCCAGATGCTTGGGAACAAGAAATGTTAGAGAGACAGTAAAGTAGCATGAAAGGTGCTGTTATTTAAAAGCCCTAACAATTTGGGGATTTTTTTTCCACATAAATTGTATTACCGATTTCTATCATGTCATCACACCATATGGTGCCTCATCCTCCCATTATAGTTGATAATTGAGAAGAAGTAGTTTCAAATGTTAGCTCCATGGCATGCAGCAACTTAACTAGCCATGTAGTTTATTTCCAGGGGCAGCACTAATCTTGGAGATGAACAGCATTTGTCTTCAATTCCTTTTATGCTGTCTGCCTCACACAGAGGATCTGATCATAGTGTCATTACTAGTAATGATCATATCTGTACAGTGCTTTCTCATCAAGATGTAGGGACGCTGCCCAGTAACTGCACAGTAGCACCCTTCTCCTTGCAGTAAAACCACAAAAATCCGAATCTGGAAACAATATAGTATGGGTAAAACTAAACAGAAATTGAAATGAGATGGGGGAAATCCTCATCTAAGCCACTGCTAGATGCATATAGGTCTCAAGGAGATATTACAGCATAGGCCCATCCTCCTTTTCTCCTTCTCACTCTATGACTTGCTCTGTTACCTGCATCCTCTTCATGGCTTGGTTCCCCAAGTAACATGCCCTGGCTGCTTTATCTTGAAAACAACTCTGTCCGTGGATGGGAAAGTAGGGAAAGTTCATCATGACTGAAGTAGTTGGTCATGTGGAAGGCATCTCTTTTGGGGGAAAGCTGCTGAAAGTGGTGACGGAAAAATTAGAGACAGGAGAACCAAAAGAGAGAGAGTGCCGGGATAGAGGGATGACATGGGCATAAACACAGCTGCCTGCTGACCTAAGACAAGTTGGCGGACTCAGCAGTTAGCGGATTTTGTGGTGTTCAGATACGGAATGCAACTGTAGCCAGTTTGCAACTTGATGTTGTTTACAGCAAGTGTTAAAGAATGCAGGATAAGAACAGTGTAAATCTTTATAATTAGTGGTTCCATGAAATGATGTGTTGTCTGCAATCAGCTGAGCAACCACAGTTGCTGTCATCTGATTTCACGTATGGGCCTTTCAGGTTTGATTGTAAAACTATGGTACTAGGTCTCATCCACAGATACAAAAATGTGAGGACTTTAAGAGTCTTGCTTACATTTATTAAGACTTTACTAATTAAAAAAAGAGAAAACATTTAGTTGGTCATCCGTATGAAAGGGTGAGGTCAGATAATCTTCTCTTATAAAGCTGAGATATCAAAAGAGATTTTTGCTCCTAAGACATTTGCATTATACTGGCCTTGAAATGTGTCCCTTTACCAGCTTTCTGGAGACAGTACACCTTGGAACATCCTTGGAGACATGGCTGTAGCAGCCGGCCAATTTGCTTTGCCTCCATCGCTCTGACCCTTTTGGATTACATGTGTGTTTCCTGGGTGAGGGGTCCTACATTTTCCTTCTTTGTAGCAATAGGTGTCCCAGGGGAGCTCTTTGCTTCGAGGTATTCAACCACTCCATACATCACCACAGACAACACAAGCACAGACAATAAAATGTACAGTTTGATGTAGACTTGCAGTTTGGTGCTATAACCAAAGGCGATGACAAATCCCAGTGATTCCCAGAGACGGTAATTTGCAAAGGCAGCCTCCTTGTGTTTCTCAAATAAAATGCCATAGAGTCCTAGAAGGAAGGAGAGACACAGCTTGTGAAGATTAAGTCTGCAACCATGTATTTCCTGCAAAGGGACTAAATAGACCACAATGGAGAAGATAGACCCTCCCTCATAAATGTCAGAGAAAGGGAAATAAAAGCTTTGCCTTAAAATACTTTTGTGATTCTGTAAATTGTTGTAAGTGAAGTAACAGAGCAAAGATGACAAAACAGAGAATATCAGAGAAAAAGGGAAAGAAAATGAGAGGGAGGAAGAAAGGATGGGCTCCATTGAAGTGAGGTGGCAGGAAGTTTATTTTTCAAACTATCAGCCACAAAAAGGAAGGTTCTTGCACTGATGAACGAGTAAGTAAGGAGGAAGAGGAGATGGCCAGCAGTGGCCCTTGACACTGTAGCATCTCCATGTACAAGAAGATTGAGAAGGTTATACCAAATCCTTACAGGCTTTCCCAGAACAGGCACTTTTCGTCTAGGGACAATGTGGTCCTTAGGAACCAAGTTGCTCTTTCAGTGTGGGGTAGAAAGGATCAAAGAACCATAGGGACTCCCTGCTGCCATCCTTCACCACCTTTTGCAGGAGCCTGCGTGGACCCTGCAGGCACTGTCTACCTGTTCTTCAAACCATTTCTTTCACCTGCCTAAGAACATGCAGAGACTGTTCCCATGAAATGCATGTCCCTTATTTCCACCAGAACTTGGCCTCAGGGCTCCCCCAGGTGAGGCTCACACAGTGTTGCGGATGCTAGTAATGTCTGCTATTCGTACTTGCCAAGTTAGGAGAAACAAACTGATCCAAAACACTTAAATCAGAAAGGTGAGGCGAGCACTGCAACTGGGCTCAGATTTAATATGCAGAGGAGATTTGCCTCTTTGAGATAACCAGGTTTTCAAATTTTCAGCTCCTGGATGGGTTGGCAAAAAGAATATCCTTGATGCATACAGAACTTCTGGGCAGCAACCGGGAAGCTTGCTTGATGTAGAGACTTAGTTAAGCTGATCATTCTAATGCAGTCGTGTTCACTGGGAAGCTCTCACTGAGTTCAGTCAGCTGCACACCCACAACTGGGAGTCAGGGAGGGATTCCCAGCCTCCAGGTCTGACTAATCGGGCACACAGGGAAGGGCAGTGAGCTTGCTTTCTTCTGGGTGCTGAGCTAGCATTGGTGCTGATAAAAGCAGCAGGCGTTTCCACTGGCTCAGCTGTGGTGTGCAGAGAGGGAAGGGGGGGAATATCATGAACCTTGACCCTTCTCATCCACTTCTTTATCTAACAACACATCTGTTTCTTTGAAATACGGACATTCAGCCAAAAGGCATAGAGGCGTACCAAGTTCTCTAGAAGTCTGGGTAGACTCGACTAACCCTTCAGTTTTGTTAAGAAGGGGGAGACATCATCTATATAAAAACTTACTGCATCCTGATGACTATAAGAGGATATTTACTAAACATTTCAGTTTAGACAAGATGGAAAGTCGGACAAGTGCATCACAAGCTGTACTTAGTTCATTAAACTGGCTGAGTGTAGTGGAGTGTGAATTATTTGATAATCCTTCATAGTTTTGCCTAATAAATGAACAAGTACAAGTTGTTCATATAACTTTGCTGATATGCCCTGTGTTACCTTCTGGAAAGGGATTAGTGAGGAAAGTTTAATACAGGAAAATTTCTGATGCCATGACAATTCTATGTGCAAAGATTCTGGCTTTCAGCTGGTACCTGTTTTCCCTTGCTATTTTGAAGCCTTCTTTTTCAATCAAAACAATGGGAGAATTGAGTGAGGATCTAGTCCAAGGGTCGGCTATAGGAAGAGCTGGCTTGGCAGGAAAGTTGTCATTTCCAGGATGCATATGTGGTATTAGCTAGCTGTTACATAGGAGCACAAGGGTGTTTTTACCTCGAACCTAAACATTTGCCCTTATGCCAAGCGCAGTGTGGCCCAGGTTGCCTGGCTGAAGCTTTAGCAGGACCTGCTGGGCTGGCTGAGTGGAGAAGCTGCTAGGTCTGAATTCTTGCAGCTCACTTCCATGGAAATTATCCTCCCTGTTTACCACTGCCCATTTTCCCACTCCTTCCCCCGGTACTAGTAGGCATGGGTATTTAACAGGAGTGCTGGAAATTATTTGAATCCAGGTTTATAAACTTTCCAGACTGATTCATATCCTTTCTAAAGACGCACGTCAGCCTGGAAGGAACTTTATTTTACTGTAGTCTACGCGGTAGCTCTTGTGCTACCCAATTGGCATGCCTCAAGTGCAGTTATTGCTGGGGCGTAATAATAGCATCTGTTTTCAGGTGAGATAAGAGAGGGCACTGCACATTCTGAAATGAAGCAGCTTTCTTTGGAAATAAATGAGAGTGTCCACAGATGTACACAAGCATGTTAGGAAACCTTTGGAAGATGAAGTGACTCATCTACTGTGAGCCTATGTATCCTCTAGGGGGAACTCCAGTATTAGCTATCCACAGCAGGCCAGAGGAAGCCATCTTCGGTTACCATGGAATGCCTGAAGTATGTGGCACAATGCCATTGTAGTTATTGAGTGGTTAAGCAACTGAGGTCCAAGCAGCAGTCATGGGAGCTTGCCAAAGGAAGGACCACAGACCTTAGTCCGCAGTGCTGTTTTAGAGGTCTTATCTCACCTCATAGCCTTTGGAGCTGGGAATTTCTCATGTGATGTATATCTGTATAAAACTGATGAAGGGGAGAAGAGATTTAGTCCTAAATGGACCTGTCAAACTGAAGATCCTGTTCTGGGATGCAGCATTATGGAGTAATGTCACTGCACCTCTCTGATAAGGTTTCGTGTCGTCACTCAGTGTTTCAGCGTGACAATGTGACAAAGCAATCTCTGTACGATTGGGTAACTGGGAGTTGTGGAACAGCTGAAGAAGGTACAGACAAAAAACCATACTGTGCAAGAATAAGGAACATCTGGTTTTTTTCCCAGCTAACACAAACGTGAAATTTTCACAAGTGTCCTGCAGGAATCTGGGAATAGAGATGACCTGTTACAGTGCTGTACTAGAGGTCAGTCTTGTCACATAGCTGCTGGGCTCACTCGCCATCAAATAAGCATGAAGCGTTGTCCACCGTCTATGCCTCATCTGGGGGTTGGGAACTGCAGCCACTTCCCAGCCGCCTTCTCTGACACTTAGGTCCTCTGTACTTACCCCTTTTTTCCTAACAGGGCACCAGGTCCGTCTTTGTCAGGCATGCGAGGACCTTTCAGAGGAGAGGCCCTTCTCAAATGACATCTTAAATGTATGTAAATCCCTGAGGAGAGGGTGGAGCCAGGGTGTTTTCAGTGGTGTGAAAAGCGGTCAAGAGGTGACGGGCACAAACTGAAACACAGGAGGTTCCCTCTGAACATCAGGAAAAACCTTTTCACCGTGAGGGTGACTGAACACTGGCACAGGCTGCCCAGGGAGGGTGTGGAGTCTCCCTCCCTGGAGATACTCGAAAGCTGCCTGGACATGGTCCAGGGTAACTGGGTCTGCCTGGGTGGCCCTGCTTGAGCAAGGGGGTTGGACCAGGTGACATCCAGAGGTCCCTTCCAACCTCAGCCCTTCTGTGATTCTGAAAGAAGCCAAGTGTCTGAGGGCAAGACTTTCTGGAAAAGAAAGAAGCAGGATAAAGGACAGGTCCTTTATCCCAGTGGGAGACTGAGATATGGCTCTCAAGAGTGTTGGGAAGAAGGCTGGTGAGCAGTCAGGAGGACTGTGGCTGAAGAAGCAGGAAATTAACGAACAGCTTTACTTCAGAGAGCGCAAATCCTCGCTGATGTTGTCCTTCCATGAACCTGAATAATGAGAGCACTGATTTAAAATCGTACCAAAGTCACAAGGCTGTGGGTTGGGACGAGAGAAGATGAGCGGGTCTCCCTGCATGTATGTACTAGCTCTCCTCTAAGGGATACGAGCTGGAGCTGCTGGACGGACAGAGAAGAACTCCGGCTGGTCACTTCCTTGTGTAGAGGCGGGGGCTCTACATGTGCTGGAAAGGAGGTGACACTGCCTGTGCTGGGCAAAGGACTGCCGTGTTTTCCCTTCGGCTCTCTAGGCGGAACATGACAATTTAACTAGTGGGTGAAACCATCTAAGCTACTGAGGCAACCAGAGGGACCAGAGGGAGGGAGGCCAAGACACATAACCTGATGTGGGCCCAGATGAGCTAGTTCTGTCACATGCATATTCCTATGGCATCTGCCAAATATGGATTTGAGATTAGAGGAAAACAACATTCATGAAATAAGAGGCAAAATACAGGAGCAGATGGGAGAGCATTTAACTGTCTTTCTGACCTAGGCTATGGCATTGTTTTAAAAAGAGCGTGGCTGACAGTCATGAACACACTTTACTTCAAGATGTTACAGACTATAGCTCTTTCATGCCCTCTCCAGCACTTTTGAGTCTGTCTTTAGTCTCTGTAAAAGAACTTCCTCTAGTTTTGATTAAGGGATAAGTTTAAATAATCCCTTACGGATTTCTATCGGCTCATTATCTGAACTGTCAGTACATAACAATTGTGCTGTATCACAAATTGGTAGAACAAAAGGTTACAAGAACAACCGCAACGCATCAGATGAGAAGAAGTCCAATGGTATACTTCCAGTAACACACTCCTAAGGCAACAGTGTAAGAAATGAGGCAAGTATACAATGATCTTTCCCCCCCAATGCCCTCCTGACTCTGACAATCAAAGGCATGGGGCCTTTCTGAGTCGGAGATTTCCTCGGGACCACCAGGCTTTAACAGCCCCCAAGAACATTTTCTCCTGAAGTGATGTAATTCTAGCTTAAAAACATTTACATTTTTGGCAATGAATTCTACACTTTGATTATGCATTGTGTGAAAAAGGCACTTATTTTGATTTCTATAAAGCCTGCTGCCTGATAACTTTATTTGGTGCCACTAGTTCTGTTATTAAGAGAAATAGTGAATTTCTAATCACCTTTTCTATACTATTAATTATCTTACTGACTGCTTTCCTTACTTACCACTTGTCCAGGATAAAGTGTTCTGGTTTATTAGTCTTTCTTCAAGGGGAAGTCTCCCATGATTCTGCTCCTTTTTATTGCCTTATGCCTTATCACATTGGATTATGATTTTTGAAATGGAGCAAATCAGAACCGCATGGATTTACTTGGTTGCATAATGTTGCTCTCTGGGGTTTTCTCCTTCAATTTTTTTTCTAATAACTCCTAACAGCCAATTTGCTGCTTCTTTTGTTGCCAAGCTTTGAGTAGATTTTGTATCCGGAGTGCTCTCCTTTATTGCAAAAGACAGACTAAATGTATCATTCTTCTTAGTTTTCTAATTTTCTTTGAAATACTTATACTCCTCCAGAATATTTATTCTGAATACCCATTATCATCTTCTGCGGTGTTCTTCTCTCTTCATCTTGAAAAAATTTGTTTAATGAGTATTTTACTGTCTTAATCCCAACTTGTTCTTATTTCTTTTACTTTCCAACAAGCTAACATATTTCTTTTAGATGCTGTCTTAAAGCCATTATCATTTTTATGCACCCGTTGCTTTATAAATACAAACATGCAGATTTTTATATCTCAAGAGAATACATTTTATTGTCACCAGGACTTACCATTAGTTTGTGTCTGCCAAATGGCATCAGCTAGGCCCCAAAGAGCAGGGAATATGAAAAACACAGCAAGCTGCTTAGGATGAGGTCTCCACAGCAGTAGTGCTATTATACAGGTGGTGTTTGTAACTGTGGCTGTTGATTTAGAAAGAAAGAAGAGAAATATAAATGCAATTACAAACAGGACAGATAGTGGTAGATGACACTTTCAAATTCTTCCCCCAACTAGAGCACAAGGCAATCTTAAAATCTTTCTGTTTCATTGAGATTTGTGCTGACAGACTTGGTATCACATGAAATACAAGACAGTGCAGTCTTTTGACAGTCTTCAGTTAGTAATTCTGAGCAGTGTCCTGAGCTGAGAGATCCTCAGCGCTGATACGGCCGTTAGCCCAAAGGACAAGAACTGCCACCGAGTAGGAGAAGGGGCTGCTGAAAGACGTGCAGTCACCACGTGAGTTATGCGGGAAGGGGGAGGAAGCAGCCTTCTGCTCTCCTTACCCAGTCCTTAAACGCAGGTTTCCTTTCGGGGCCAGAGGAGAGAGTTAAGGATATCTAGACAGTCTGGTGACCTTTCCTCTCTCTTTTTAAAAGCGATTTTTAAATGAGTCACTGATTCCTCCCCCCCACAGCTGAACCTTCACAGGCTGAGTACAAAGACCATTAAACAGAACGGAGAGGTTCAGAGGTCTATAAATTTTATTACTAACACTATAAATTTTATTGTTATTATGATGTGGCTTTTTTTTTAATCTAAAATGAGTTTCATAGAGTGAGACATACACCTAGGACAGCCACATACAGAAGAATCTCTGAGCTAGTGACTGTAGCATAATGGACTCTAAATTTCTTCTTCCTTGCCCGGGTTTAAAATTTCCTGTGCAGGAAATGCCTAGAATGTCTAGATGCACATTGACACAGTCAGTGGCATTTCCAATAATACAGGTTACTGTGTAGTGGAAGCAAGGTATTAGCACACTTCAGTGTGCTTAGTGGATACAGGGACACAAATGAAATATTTCTTGGTATTTTTCTGTCTCCGTTACTCTGTTACTCATTGGAACAGTGTTCTCTGGAGAGGGAGACGTTCTTAAATATACAAATCTCTTTTCATGGCAACCTGAAAATTACTGTCCCATACACAAGCCCTCAAGTTATTCTAGCATGCCACACTGGCATATGACTTTCTTTTATTTTTCTCCCTGTAGAACAAGTAGTGAAAAGGACACCAGGTTAACCTTTAAAAATTTTCCTGAAATTCCCAGACTGGTTGCTGGAATTTCCAAGTTCACCATCCCCTGAGACTTAAATCAACAGTGTATCTCACAAGGTTCTCAGTTGTTTTTGCTCCGTAAAGGTTTCACACCAGTGGAGAAATCCTTCTCAGGTATAGTGTAGGCCCAGCATCTGTATTGTAAGATCATTTATCACTGGTTGCATTAAAGCTATAAAGCATCAAAGCTGCAGGGCACGTTCTGAGTAGGCAGTGCCCCCAAAAGCAGGGTGAACTACACCATCAGCCAACTGATGCAAGGCAATGACTTCAATACAGTGGTTAACTGTGCTGCCTTTCTTCTCATGAATGAAGTTTGGCTCCAGATTGACTTTGGTTTTAATCGATAGCTGACAGCGAGCTCTCCCTTTGTAGTGCATCCAAAGGAGGGAACTCTGGATTTGATATATTACATGAGGTAATCAGTCCTTCAGGTGATCTTTACATACCTAATGCAAATAGAAGTCTTCTACCCGTGAACTGAGAGATCTTTCCAAAAAGCAGAGAGCAGAGGGAATTGACAGCTGAAAAGCAGATCATCACATAACCAACATAATGTATCCCCAGGACACAGGTCACATATGTCTGGAAGAGAAGAGACAGTGGTGCCACATTTTCTTCAGTGAAAACATGCAGGTAAGGTTCAAGGGTCTTAGCCTGCGTGTTCGGTAAATAGCTGGCATGGACGGGAGCAAAGGAGCACAGCTACAGAGTTTGCTGACAAGTCCCTGGTGTATTGATGTAGCTGGCCTTCAGCAGTGGTATTCCTAACCCAGTTCCCAGTCAGACTGATGCCATGCAAACAGAGCAGTAATAAGCAGAAGAAACCAGACCACCGCTTGCTATGCAAATAAAGCTCCTGGAAGTGGCACTAGGAATTTTCTGCCCTTCCCTTCATAGCCCAAGAGATGAAAATTGACAGTCAGCACTGTGGTTATTACAGAGCAGCTCCCAAGAAATGAAGAGGACCCCACCTATAAGAGCATACAACCAATGGAGGTGGCCATGGAGTCCCCCTTTCAATCCATTCAAACAGAGCGGCAAGTGCACTCTTCCATCTGCTTATATGCAAGGTTAAAAAAAAAGCTTAAGTGTCAAATAAGCAGCTCAGGAAGATTGCCCCCTTGCTTTGGAGGCTTTCTCACTGAAAGTCTGGAGAACACACCTCCTGTGCGTTTAGGTTTGTAGAGAAACTGGAGGAGCAGAGGTGGTTTTAATCATTTCAATCCATCAGGGTTTGGACCTGTTGTTGCACTAGTGACTGGTGAGGGCTTTCAGCCAGCCACGTTGAAGATTTGCTCTCTTACCGTAAAGGTTGTCAAAATAAAATACGTGGTTTGTATGCTGGCTTACACTTACACAAACTCTAGGGAAACCAGAAGGAAGGGAGATATAAAAGCTTTGCAGACTTCTGGCGTTTCTCCCAGCTTGTTATTTACAACAAGCTGAAGAGTTTGAACCTGTAGCTCTCTGCTGTGGCCTCCACTGGTGAGTTAAGCTCTGTACAGCGTTCTTTTTGAGGCTGTTCCAAGGGACATATTTACTGCTGGCCTCTCCTGTTTGAAGATGTCACTCAGAGTTCATTCACGTAGAAGTAAGCAGTAATTTAGCAAACCACAAATCGCCATTGAAAACATCTTCATTTAACAATAAATATAGATCAGATGCAATAGTTAGACACAAAGGCACAAAAAGCCATCAGACAGAAATAGATTTTCTTTTTCATCCACACCTTTGTGTAGTCACCAGAAAGAAATCCCTGTTCAAACCCACTGTACATTGTCAGAGGGATTAGAAGACACTGTCTTTTATCTTTAAGATGCTGGAAAGTTGCTAGGAACGTAGACCAAAAGGATGGTGTCTCTAGTGTATCTTTCTCAGTCTCTGCTTGGTCAGATTTGATCTCGTCCAGAAATACAACAATCAGCAACACAGCTAGCACACCACTAGCTGAAAAAAAACAAAACAAAAAGTTCATGAAAACTGAGGAATGCCAGAAGAATGATGGGAAGTCGCTTGCTGCTGTTATTGTTCTGACTTAGTGCTTAGCTCTCTGTGGGATGTTTTGGCCGATGCCTTTGATTCCACTTCAGTGTAAAGGCCATTTCTGTGTAAACAAGGCGGCCTGATCTATGTTCACATCTTCTGCACACAGCTGTGTGGCTCGCAAATCCCCTCAGCTTAACTGCGACTGGCCTGTTGTGATAGCCGCCAGGCCAGCTGCAGGGCCGCAGGGGGTGATCGCTCACCCTTCCCGGGCAAGCCAGGGGTCACGGGGGTGGGGAGCTGGCCAGAATCAGCTCCCTTGGGAGCTATCAAAAGGCTTTAAATCAACACGAGAGGGGAATATTCACTTCCACTGCCAAGGTTTTCATGGTTAAGGGGGATCTTCCTTCAAACACACGGAAAGAAAAATAAAGGGCTAGAAGCAGAACTGCTGTCTTGGACTTGGATCCCAGTACGTTTTGCTCTTTTTTTCTTTTTTTGGTCAGCTCAGAGCCCTCCTTTGAGTACGGAATATGTGCTATTTTAAAGATGATAGTGAGCAACTTTGGGTGACTTGAAAAAGATGGAAGTTACAGCTTTGAACCTGTAATTTCCTAGCAGAAGCAGCATATGAAAGAATACATGGGGGGGTTAATCAGAAAATGATCATGTATATATTGGTCTAGGTTTGTTGCTTGTGGAGTGAATCAATACGGTTTTATTCATGTTATCAAGAAGATAACTGTGTCTCATAATATACATGAAGCAGCCACAGATTCACGACTGATTGCTTCATTACAGATGCAAGGCATGATTATGTTTCCTCTCTTACTTTTGCTGACTAGAATTCCATCCACGGAAACAAGTGGATTTCAGAGTAAGAGGAGAACCAAGCACCTCTTCCCATCCACACTGTCTGTTTAATGTGCTCCTGTGTTACTGTGTATGGGCGTGCTCTTTTCTGTGAACTTTAACATCCAAATACATTAGCAGATTTACAGTAAATTGCCCCAATTTTTTATTGCTTATTATTCTTCATCCATGTCTCCTAGAATGAAACTGTATTCTCCAGTGTCCTGGTTCTCCCTTGTGGCCGAGCTCTAAACCCTTTGTGATGTAAGTCATTGCTGGTTCTGCCAGGGTGTTTATTAGTACTTATGGGCTGATGGCAGGACTTACAGGGGCGAAAGCAGGACATCCACGTTTACAGGCCAAATATTCTAACTAATATTTCAAATGAATCAAGAGCAATTATAGGAGATAAGTAACTGCATGGCTTTATAGCGGTTGGTATGAACATAAATAAAAACATCCACAGTCCTCGAGAAAACTAAACAAAAAAAGTCTTATCCATTATTGTCTCCACCCAAGCTGGGCAAAATATGTATTCAGCAGCCAAATAGAGGAGACATTTTAAAAATGTCTGTGAATGAAATATTTAGCTATTTGTTTTCCCTCAAGGTAGGAAAAGACATATCTTTTATTAAGAGCTTAAAAGAAAAATGAAACCCTACTGACGTGGGGTCAGTAGACAGCAGGGTTGCATTCATTTTGCATGAGCAAAGCCTAAGGGAGTGCTGTATATGTTAGTCATCAAATTTAAATATAAACTTGTGAGCCAAACCTGCTTTTAGCAGGAAAGCATCAGCTCCAGCACACTCTGGAAGGAAAGTGGGGGGGCTATTCTTTGCATTTTCTCACCAGTTAGGAATGGAGGTTGGGGAAGGAGGGAAGGTTTGCTGCAATGCCCTTGTCCGGTGAGGGCTGGCTCTGACCAGATCACAATGCTGTCTGTTTGAGCGTATGACAAATTCCGTGCATCTGTCTCAGCATAGAGAGTACATCTATGTGCAGAGACTGCAAAGATATTTTAACAGAGCTAAGGTGACATATTGCCTTGCCAGATACTTCCCCTTTATCCAGAGAATAACTTGTTTTCAGCCAGACACTTCTTGAACTTTCCTCACTGAATGAATCTTTGCACATCTATTTTTGTCTTTCCAATTTTTGGTGGCATCAGCCTTCCCTGTCTTTGATTCCTCTCTAGCCTTATGCAAGGAAGGTCTTCAGCAGCTGTAGTTACTAAATGGGAGACATGTCAATTCGCCTAGTGCTTCTCTTTATCTTCGTCTTTCACACTAAGGTATTATAATTCAAGCATCACAGCTGAGAATTGACTGAAGCTGTAAAATCTCAGCAGGGATCCAAAAATCTCCCCCCAAATGACTGCATGTTCTGGGAGCCCTGGTTCAGGTCCACCTCTAACTACAGTGCAGTTCCTGTGCTAAAACTGTTTTACACGTGGTAGGACACCAGCCAGTTCTGATAGGCATCCCCAGATGACTAGAAGTTGGCAAGTTCAAGTACCACTAGCTGGGCTGCTCTTAGCATCTTGGACCACTGCATGCATATATAAATCTGCCCGATGCCATCAGTAACTAGTTTGATATTGCTGATTCTGAAGATAGTGAATTTAAAACTATCATCTCGTGCATAACTGGGTAAACTGCTGTAATCCTGTAATTGCGGCATACTTTCGATTCTAGTCTGTAGAGCAACACTGACTTTGGGTGAAACAGTGGGGTCACCATACTGGGCTTCAGCTTTATTCCAGGTGAAAAGTGTCTTGCTCCCTTTAGAATGCCTTGCTCCTTTAGACAAAAATGATACAGCCCTGGCACAAAGCATTTGAAACTGTTTAAGAAGGAGTTGTTTACAGCTCCCACATATCTTATTTCCTTTTGGAAACTGGACTGAAGGAGGAAGTTGGAAACTTAATCTGCAAAGTCATGCTAGATTTCACAAGTAGTAGGTTCCCCATCAGTGATACTCATTACAGATTGTGTGGATTACTTACCAGTGTAGAGCCCTAGCAGAGTGTAGATTAAGGAGTTGGAGGGGTCTGCTGACCCCGTTGTGTTAGTGGTATCAGTCATGCAGTCATACGCTCCGCAGCATGCCAGGTTTTCTTCTGAGATTTCCACTAATTCAGTAAGAACCAAAAGAAAGGCAGGTCAGGGAAGAGATCAGGTGAGTGAACACTATGTGTAAGCATATAGGGAGAAGGGAATCCAGTGCTCGGTGATTGGTCCTGGTTTCAAATCCTTCCTGATTAGAGATGTTTAACTTCAGAATCCCAGTTTAACACACAAAAATTTGGTTTAACTGAAAGAGTTGCTCAAGACAGACCACGGAATTGATAGTTACATGGAGACATGGGCTAAAGCCAGAGGCTGAAATCTGAATCCAAGCTCAATTTACAGTAATTTAAGTTCCAGTATCTGTACCTCTTAATCATAATACCCCACCAGACAGCTCCCTCACTTTACACCACCACTGAACTGACGGACCTCAGTTCTTACAGCCAGAGCACATTATCTCTCTTCAGTTAATTTCTGTATACGTTATAGGAACGGAAACCACCTCGAGACATCTTTTTGTTTTATAAATTCAAATTACGATTACCCACAAAGGCAGTCTTCCAAGAAATCAGCTTTTCCTGGCTTTGTTACTTTATTACTGGTTTTACTACCTTTTGAGAACATACTTGAAACTAGAGCAGTTTGGCAGGGTTTGGAGTAAGACCTTTGTTTTGTTCAACCCCATCAGTGTTGTGCTGGGCACGTGTCAAAGCCACACACTTGTGTGTACTCACGCACCTTGTGTGTCACCACAACCCCGTGCCCACTTCCCCCTGTACCCTTTCTGTAAAGAAAAAATACTAACCCAAAGTGTGAGCCTGAATAAGCTGTAGGGTGGGGAAGGATGATCAAAAAACCATACAATTATTTCAGTGCTTTCACTGCAGAATTTGTCACTGGGCCAAGCATAATAAAGGGCAATACAGTGTACCTTGGCTGATTCCTTAAACAGGACTTGATCTGTAGTTTTTCAATTAGGGTTATTGTGTAACTACTTTTAGTGTGTTTTTCCCCATTGCTTCCAATCAAAGCTGCTGCAATGCGAATCAGCTGTTTAACCAGCTTCATAAACAACATCAGGTTCAACATCAGATAAAACTTAACATAAAGAAAATCATTACCTTATTATAGCCAGTGGCTACTGCTACACAGTTTTGAATAAACAGACCCCCAGCAAAATTGCCATATGCAAAGGGTGAGTCACACTAGTAAAGGGTGGAAATGTGTAAAACAGGTTTTTATCTGTCCATTCATCATCTGAAGATGAAGATGCACAGGCAGTTAGTGATATGGAAGCTGCAAGGCAGGGTTTGCTCTGTTCCTCTGGAAATAAGGCTGCAATATTGATGAGTGAGAAAGGATGACTCTTGTAATTTGCATTGATTACTGTCTTCTGTTGTAGCGTTACCTCATGGTGTAGCTTGCCTTGCTGTGTCTGGATGCAGTGATGCAGGCAGTATGTCACATATATGTACGTGTCTGAATTTTATGCATTTTGATTCTGCAGATATGTACCATATCTTTCCGACTGCTCAGTGAAATTATACATTTTAACGATCTGAAAAATGTAGGTGGATACCTTTCCTGCGGTGTCAGAGAAGAGGAAAAGAAGGGAGTGACTGGAGATCCTTACCCCCTTGCCCCCCAAGAAACTCCCTCTAGATTAAAGCTGAGTCTCACCAAGAAGACACAGTTGGGAAGCTTATGGTATGACTGCTCATGACTGTTGTGAAGATATGCAAGGCCTTTGGCTTTGAGAGCTGTTCACTGCACACCTCCCAGAAACACAGCATTTTCTGAAATCCAGGGTAATGCATAAAAAATAAGTAAAAGAGTTTCTTTAGAATTTAGAGGAACATCCTTA
This sequence comes from Sagittarius serpentarius, assembly GCA_034782735.1. Lineage (NCBI taxonomy): Eukaryota > Metazoa > Chordata > Aves > Accipitriformes > Sagittariidae > Sagittarius > Sagittarius serpentarius. The sequence goes on along the minus strand of JAVKLA010000049.1, from coordinate 14,074,711 downwards.
GATGTAAAACTACGAGGGGATTTACAAGACAAAGAAAAAGAGAGTATTTTAATCCTCTTATTAACATGACGTGTGCCGTGAGGCAGAGGAGAGTAAAATGGTTGCAGCCTGTTGCAGACCCCACAGCTGTACCACAGCCTCTACCCTGCAAATGAAATCAGAAGAGACAGTCCCTCCCGAGACTCCGTGTGGCTCAGTGATCAGGTCAGCAGGGCTCTGTTGAACTTGATACAGTCCTTTAGCATTTGGCTTTGATGGTGTTTCATCTATAGTTGCCTGGGTTTAAAGGAAGCATGATCCTCCATAAGTATCACACCTTGTGACAACTACTTTGCCATAAACCCAAGGATTCAAAGATTAAAACCTGATGCCAGCTCCCTGACATTTAGTTTTAACCTAATACCTATCTGAATACCCTCCAGAGGACATACGGCGTAACTGAGCCAGGGAAGAGAGGTAACTTCTTGCTATTCATAGGAGCAATATCTATGGAAAGCTCTTTCCATGTCCATCCTGTTCTGACTTTGACAGGACAGGGAATGCACAGGAGACTGACTTTGACAGGACAGGGAATGCACAGGAGACTGCAATGATAAGACACTGTAGCCCTTTGAATCTCTAAGGTGGCGTCCAAGTATTAATTTGTCTTCACAACTGCCCTTTTACAGGTTACACCAAGTACAAGCATGGGAAATGAGGGCAGCGCTTTTGGGTGATTTCTTCAGGCTACGTTAGCATCTGCTCTCTGAGCCTGAAATACAGCACAGGAGCCCTGGCATGCAGATTCCTGCCAAAAGCTACTTCTATTTCTTCTTGACAATTCTGCAAAGCACTCATTTTGAGCAAGCACCAGCATCAGCTTGACTAACCTTGAACATTTAACAGCAAATTAATCCAATACTACAATCTTTGCGAAAAGGCTGCTTCAGTGTTTTGCCTTTTGTTTTAATCCCCTTTAAATAGAAGTCAGATGTGAAAGACTGTCGCTGCCAGCAGCCTATCTATGCTTTACAACATGGCGGTGGAATTCAATAGACACCTGTTTTTGAGCTAGTCGCCTGAACTCTCTTTATAGCTGATAAAGAGTTGATAGAAAATAGACACTTCCAGAGAGCAATTTAGCCCATCTCTTTCAGACATCTACCTTCAGATGAGCTACCTCACATCCGAAGTGCCTGTTTCCACTGACTATGAAGGCAATTGAGGGTCACTAGCTCAGCTACAGAAATCTACCTTTTAACTATCTCGATCTAGCTGGTTTTCATAGACAGAACCGACAAGATTTTAAAATACATTTTACCTTTGGTGGAAGCTTGGCTAAATATCAAGGATGAGATAAGATTTCCCCAGATGCCGGAGGACTGAAATATCAGAAAGAAGACCCCAAAGTATTGGTTGATAATGTCTTTCCCATTTTTTTCTGCTTTCACAGCATATGAATTGCCAGCAATGGTGAGGTAAGTGCATTTGGCAGACCAGAGTGGTGCTCCTCCTAAGCCCAGGATCACAGAGGTAGGGATTAGTGTGTACCTGCCAAAGGACACTTTATTTAGCATAGTTATTAACCATTAGCATAATAATTGTTTGCCCAAAGATCCAGAGGCAAAAATAGACATCAAAGAAATAGATTTATCCTTTGTGTGATTCAATATACCTGTTACGTGGAACCCAGAAAGGGCCAGTCTTATGAAGTTTAGGATGTGCAAGCACTCCCAGCTGTGCCCAGGAGCTAGGCCTAGGCTAGGTTAGCTATGTCTGTGCTCATGTGCCTTATCCTCTTGCAACTGAGAACTAAATTGCACCTGCCCTTCAGAAGATGGTTCACAACAACTTTCCTCCACAGAATTGTGTCCCCTGTCATTGGAGAGCAGAAGCTGTTCATCCACCTCTGAAAGGGCAAGGCAGGAGCTGGCCTCCTCCTGTGGTCCTCTGCTCCCAGAGCCACTGGCTGGAAGACAGCCTCCCCTTCAATCTTTTCAAGAAAAGTCCTAAAAGTCATTTGGATTTTAAATGAAACTTCTGATTTTTTTTTTTTCTCTGAAGGGAAATCTCTGTTACACACATGAGTTGGAGAAGCAGCTTCAAGTGGGCAGATGGAGGCATTTTGCACATTTTCACCTGTCTGCTCCACCTGCTACAGGATTTGTTTATCCCTGTTTCTTGCAGGTAAGACCTTTTGCATCCAACTTTCAAATCCGCAACACAAAGTTAGAGTAGGAATTGAGAAGAACTTTGTCCTTACTGATTTTGTTCAAACACAATAGACAGGGTTAAAGTATTTAAATTGTACCAGCTAGCATAGAAGTTCCCTAAGGAGAATGCGATGTAGCAGCACATAGAGCCTGCGATGGTCCACTTGCAGCCCAGCTTCTTGATGAGGATTGGAGGGAGGAACATGGATGATAAGATGAGCGCAGCATAGAGAACGCTTAGGGAAACAACGCCTAGGCCTTCTTCTGAGTGGAGACTGCTCTGCATGGACAAAAATGATGGCTGAGACAAATTTCATCACTGGCACATGTTACTGTGGTGTATAGAGAGTGGCTTCAGGCAGAAACAGAGAGACACAGAAGCTGGGGCTGGGCATTACTGTCTCCTTTCCCCCAGGCAGCCTGATTACGGATTTATGGTTTTCCTCACAATGATAGCCCATTTATGAAAATATGATGCAAAACCAGATGGAGATTGCTCAGATTCAAAGCTTTGGTAAGTCAGACTTTAGATTATTTAATGTAATTCATTTGAGTTTCTCTTTGAAAGCAAGGTGAACGAAGGATAACCTCATTTCTTGGCCTTCGCTTTTTGTCTCAGGCAGGAATATCCTCAGATCTGCATTGCAAGGGCTAACTTAGCAACAGTGGAAGATTCTTTGCTTTAGACTACAAGTCTGATAGTTTTTAAATTCTTCAGAGGCCAAGGTCCAAATATCCTAATATGCTCGCAGCAGCCCTTTGTAGTTGGAAGTAATTGATTCACCCACATTTTCACAAGGGAGGAATAACATTTTACTGATCTAACCAGGTTTTATATTTTTATGCTCAAAATAGTTGTCCTTTTGTCTTGGTACTGTGAAAGTCACAATGACAAGATTAAGGTGCTGCTTATCAGCATTCTCCTGTTTGTTTTCATTAAAAGCTGATGCAATCCAGTACGATTTTGGAAGGGGAGTGGATGCTGGGGGGTAGCACTGGAGAGCGCTGGAGGAGAGCGAGGCTGCTGGTAGCTGCCCTGGACATTTCCAAGCCCTGGGGTGGCTGCGTGGTCTGGCTGTGCAGGACCATGGCGGCAGCCGCGCAGCACCCTTGGCGAGAAGCAAGCATCAGGACAGTGAAGTGACGAGGTTCTCCGTTGAGCCGTGTCAACGCGTTTGAGAATCAGAATGGTTGTTTTGTAAACAGGCAAAGAGGCTTCCTGATCACAGAGGTCTTACTTCTGAAACACCACATGGCTGGTTTTGTCAGCTACAGCTTCCAAAAATTAGAAGCCAGGCCTCCAAGATCATATGATTAGCTTAATTGTTACTGGTTGGGGTTTTCTGCGGGGGGCAGGAGAACGTTGAAATAAATGATGAAATTTTTTAATGCTTCTCCTGCAGGCTACAGTACAATAAAATAACTTGCTTTTGATTGCGTCGCAGCAAGTCCTCTTCAACCACCAAGACAAAACAGAGAGAGAAGAGGGCTACTTTGTCAACCAGCACCGCTCCCTCCTGCAGCATTAGGGGAGGCTTTGTGTTCTAGCACTTAACCTGAGTTAAGTTTCAGATGGTGGGGCTGTCTCGCAGCTTCTTGCGTTTGTCTTCCCCTGCCTCGTTAGTTTGCCCAGCTCCTAATATCTCTGTCCATTTTTGGGACTGTTTTTGCAGAACGTCCCTGAACTCAGAATTTGACAGTGTCAGCAAACAGACCCTGCTCAAGGAGAGGAAAAAAGAGATGTACAGAGCTAGCAGGGACCTCGTCCTGAAATGAGGTCAGCCCCTGGTTATTGCAAACAAGTGCATCATGTTATGTGTCAAGCTCCACCTTTAAAGCATACAGATTCCCACACCGGTGGGAAAATCCAACTCAATTGATCAGGGTCATCTTTTAATACCCTGCCTGAAGTTGCTCATGGATGGCTTAAATCCATTTATTTGTCATTAGACCAGCAGAGTCTTCTAGTCTGAGAAGCTCCTTCTTGTGTTTATCTACTCTGAAGTATTCACAGACAGCAGCAGTAACCCTCAGTCTTTTATTTTGGTTATGATAAACAAGTGAGCTCTGATGGTATCCCGAGTGTTCAAGTCATTCTAGAAAACCATCTCTGCTAGTGCATTTTAGGATGTTAATGTCAATACAAGCCACAGCTGCCTTTGATTTAAAATAATATTTTTTATTTTTATGTTATATCATGATGCCAGGAATTATTGTATTATTTTATATTTAAATTATTTAATGGATTTGGCATACATTTTTATTATTTTACATTGCTGTATAATAATAATAAAATTATAGCAGTTTAGAAATATTCAAAATAAATCCAGAAATGCACTTTGTTTTCCATTTTGCAATATCTTTCGAGAGAAATCTAGTTTTCATTCAAACAACTTTTATGGACCCTAAGAAGTAGTCTGACACAAGTATTCAAACTATTTGAGAAGTACTAGAATAAAATATTTAGTAAATGCTATGAATCTGGATGAGAAATACTAACCTGCAGCAAGTTAGTGTCCTAACCCACTTCATAAAAAATACTGCACGTGCCTGCCTCACAGAAACCGTGGAAAGACTGATGGGTTTCACACTACTAGCTGGCCTGATGCCCTTCAGGGACAACTGTCCTGCCAACCAATGGGAGATGCTCCACTTACCTGTAGATTTTGGAGTCCTCCATAAGCAGTGAAGAGAAGTAAAAATCCGAACGAAATGACCAAAACATTCTTAAGGTTCCTTTCCATGTTGATTCATACAAAACAAAAGGTCTGCGATGGGCAGAGCTGATCCAGTTATTCCAGGGGATGCTTTGAGCTGGAGAAAACCAGCTTATGTTTTGTTGGAAAAGGCCACTTCTTACTGTATTTGTAGATGAAAGAGTTGTTAATTATTTGAAGATTGGCCAGTGAACTTTACTGATACTGAAAACTCCTTACGGAGTTGTTACTCATTCACCTGTTGTAACTGAGGCAATAATGAGAGCTCCCAAAGGACATCTGTCAGGTTTCATTAGACAGTTATGTAAGTCACTTGCAACACTTGGACTGAATTTAATATTGCAGTCTTACTTTACATGGCTGTCTCCTATCACTAGTGCAGAAGAAAAGAACGGCAAGCATTGAAATGACTGTCTGGCATAAAGATACGCTAATCCATAAAGGGCAAAGATTAAAAGATCGTACAGAAATCTATATTAGGCCTATTGCTTAACTAAGTTTAGAAAAGTGTACCAGGAAATGAGATTATGTGCGTTACAGTGTTGTCTGCATACACCAGCTCTATAGCTGTGCAATGCAGCAAACCAAGGTTGCTGCCTGGTTGGCAGGCGAGTCCTCAGCCGTGATGAACCCTGTGGCTTTGGTGTTTCATATTTACCAAGTCATACTCACAAAAATAATTTTTCCCCATCTTTCCCATCAACTCAGAAGCCAAGAAGAAACACGGACTGAGCAGATATATGAAAAAGCAACTTCCCCTCCCCTCCTCCAGCCCCTGGAAAAAAAACAGCCTTTGTGGGAAGTATTTGGCCTTGCCAGTGCTGCCCGGCTCAGGGAGTGAAAAGTTTCCCCTAGCCAGCCAGCCTTGCCGTGTTTGCCCCTGCTTCCCCCTATTTTCAGAGCCTGCCCTTGTGAAGTTGCATCGTCTGTTTGCTTGTGACACACTGGCCATCCTTCGCGTCCTGACTGAGCTTTTGAATATTCCCCTTCCGATCACGCAAAGTCCTCCCTGCCCCAAAGCCTGGCAGGGTGAACAGACCCTTCCCGCAGCTGTAGCAGAGCGGGGATTTGAACTTGGGAGCAAAGTGGAATCCAAAAAAGTCCATGCTGTAATGTAAACAGGTGCAAGCGGAGGTGGTCTGTAGGGTGTCCACAGAGCCCAGTGGGAACGCACAGCTAAGACTCGGTCTAAATCCCACTAGATGGCACAGTTTTGCTTCCCACAGGGACATTCGAGGGTGAGGGGAGGAAGCTTTAATGCATTAATTCATTTGATATATTAAAGAGGTCACAGCTAGTTTCTACTCCAGAGAAAAATCTAGTATGTGCCTTTTCATTTTCTTCTTCTGTCTTGTAATCTTCTTGACTGAAATAATGTAGAAAACATAATCTTTTAGTTCTCTACTGTTAATGGTACTTCTCTATTGCAAGTCTGGATAGTAAAATACTGGCTTTTTGTTTTACAGACGACTATGCTCAGCATACAAACACGTTTGATTAGATCACAATGCTACTCTTGTTTTGCAGTGTTTGTAATCCTCTGCAAGGTTTATAAACCAAGCTGGTGGTACTTTTTCCAGTCCTTTTGGGTTTATGGACCCTCGCAATTTTCAGGTGAAGAAATTTCAGAAGAAATTTACACCTGGTGATAACATGCTTGTTTCTGTTTTGGACCCCTTAGAAATAGTCTCCAAAATTCTAGAGGTTTGAGATCACAGGTTTAAAACCACTGGAAAAATGAATGAGAAAAAGTAAGAATAATGCTTATCCTGAACAAAAGCGTAATTATCACGTGCTCTGGCAGAGGCAAGAAGCAAAGATAGTGCAAAGTGCACTCAGTTATAAAAGCCTTTATTTTAGTGCTCTTTCTTGACATTAGCAGTAATAACAACACAGCTTTAAAAAAACCAGCACTGACTGGACGCTATTTTTAAAATGCCGTGTTGGATAGGTTATCTGGTCAGCACTTCTGCTCTGGAGGAATTCTTAACTCCTAACTCAGTCACGTCCTCTCAGCAGCGTAATGTTGGAGAGCATAGTGGGGATGGTGGTTTTCTTTGTGGAGGTTTTTTTTTGTCTCCTTTCGACTGATCAAAGACATTTTGACCTGTCCCACATCCCTTGCCCAGAGCTTTGGGTTATCCAGACGCCTGGTCCTGAGCCCCTCCTCCGGAAAGTGCAGAGTCTTTACCAAGGAGATCTGATAAGGCCGAGGATCTCTTCCTTTGGTACCAGGCAGCGGGCGGCTCTGGCAGGCCTGCTGTGTATCACCCTTGACACCGCATTCATTCTTTCTGCCAGTCTAACTAAGATTAAGTGAGCCTCAGGAGCTGTGCACTGCATTTTGGGCTTAGCTTTTGCATAGGAGACTGCAGCCACCAAATGGAAATGTCTCGCAGAGCGCAATCACAAAAATGGGAGATAGATGAGGCTGGTTAAATTCATGACTCCATCCCAAGCTGATCACATTTATTTTCCTGTGTTTATTTTCTCAGTGCAAATGAGGGCAGCCTTTGCTTAAAAGATTATAGCACCAGAGGCTAATCTTTGGAGGGTTTTGTGCTTCATAATTATAATTTCCCTATTTACTCCTTGCTGGTTAAATATATTGTTTAGCGAGTTATTTTAACAACAACAAAAGAAACCAACAGCAAGAATATTCACCATATGATTTTCTGTCTTAGGAAGCCTTTAGCTGATTAGCTCCTTGGTGGTACACAGTATCTCTTAAGTCTATCTGTAGAAAGGATGAGTGTTTTTATATGCCAGCTGGCCGGTGGCTTGACCACCTACCTAATACGGGCAAGTGTTGCAAGAGCTGTTCTCAAAGTTGGCCCTGACTGGCACTGGTCTCCGAGGAGCTGACACCGAGCAGGAGTTGCAGAGGACAAGTGCTTGCCCATGGATGCCTCCAAACACAGGGATGGGGAGAGGGGAGAGTGGAGACAGAGTCGGCATATTCCCGCTTGGAGAAAGGAAGCTGATTCCTGACCTTTTTCCATCGTGAAGGCATCGCAGATGTACTAGAGGGCAACATCAGGACCGAGCCTGTTGTCCTGAGCTGTAGCAGTACTACAAAGCCCTTAGCATACTGGCTTGTGCTGGAGATCTTAACTGCGGCAACGCCAGCAGATCGTAGAATCATAGAACTGCTTAGATTGGAAAGGACCTATGAGATCACCTAGTCCAATTGTTTAACCTGGCACTGACAAGTTCCCCACTAAACCACGTCCCTAAGCACCACATCCACATGTCTTTTAAACACCTCCAGGGATGGTGACTCTACCACTTCCCTGGGCAGCCTGTT
>JAVKLA010000049.1:14049811-14066395 GCA_034782735.1 Sagittarius serpentarius | reverse complement strand
CCAGGCCGAACACCCCCAGCCCCCTCAGCCGCTCCCCGTAAGACTTGTGCTCCAGACCCCTCGCCAGCCTCGCTGCCCGTCTCTGGGCTTGTCGGTAAGCTACAGAGAACTACCTGGCTCGCACTCCCAGCCGGTTGAATCCATGCTGCTGCTGTTTAATCCATCCTGTTAGACACATGAGCCCCGAACTGTCTTTCCAGAAACTACTGTGGGGCAGTCAGGACCCTCCTTTGACTAAGCTACCACCACTCCAAATGCTCACCTTCTGGGGCTGTCACACAGCAGACACTCTTCATGGGCTGCAGCAGTGTGACTATCCTGAGGCAATAAATTTCTTCTCCGGAGAGTGGGGTACCTATAAAACTTAAGGCTGATGCATCGGGCAACATTAAATGATCTATATGTGGAAAATCCTTCACAGTTTCCAGATAGTATAGGAAAGCATGGCTGACTCCCAGGAGATGCCCGGGCATGTCTAACTCTACTGCAGCCACTCTTTTCTTCCAAAGTCCTGTTCTCCTAGGAAATTAGCCTGTTCTGACATACCTGCAGTGGTCCCACCTGCCAGACCAATGTCTGAGTTCTCCATTTTTATTAGCCCCTTCAGAAGAAAAGGGGCTAATTAAAATTCAGGGCTGCTTGGTCCAGGCTGCCTACGCAGCGTTTCCTTTCTTGCTGTGAAAGCCTGGCCATGTTGCCCTGTTCTTCCCCTCCTCCTTCACCTGCGTTGGTGCCCTGCTGATTTTGGAGTTGAAGCAGGAATGGCTAAATGTGATGCATGTGCCTTCCGAAGCCCAGTCACTCCCGACAGGGGCCTTAGAAAATACAGGCTGTTACATGTTGAGAGAGGGTCACAACTTGGATGCGAGATTCATAACACCGAGCTGAACAGATCAAGCAGTAAAAGCTGTTTTATCCCGGGAAAGGGGCTCGAAGGGAGTTGCCAGTCAGTGAACTCATTCTGCCCACAAAGTCGGAGGAAAATAATTTTCGTTGTGCCAAAGGCTCCATCAGTATGGGTTGCTCCTATGTGCCTCTAAAGGTCTAAACATCTCCTCCTCCTCCAGCATTTCAGCTCTCATTTCCAAATTTCCTGTATTTCCCTTCTCTCCTTTCAAATACTGCTCCTTTTCCACCATGCAATGCATCCACAGATATTGTCCTTTCATCTGTTCTCCCAAGACCCCTCTACATGCATGGATGCACAGACACAAGCATGCCACGTCTGTCTGAATCCTACCTGCTGATGTCCTCTGTCTTTCTCTGGAGGCACCAAACTGTCTATCTCAATCTTCCTTTATGTCCCTGATGTATGCTGTCCTTTCTTACTGCTTTGCTGCTCCCTAGCCATCACCCTGCCTTCGTCTCTCTGCTTCTCCCTCCTTACCTCATCTCATGAGTGCCAACAGACTTTTTGCTTCTTAAGGGAGTCATCTGAAAACTGCTGGTTGTGTTCCCAGCTCACAGATTGTTACACTACTTTTAGCCTCAATGGCTGTAAGGTCTCTCCTCCCTCAACACTGCTCTTAATATCTCACGAGGCCCTTTTCCAGCTCCACTACCTAACCCTTAAGGAAGAGGAGGAGGGACACCTTGTCTTCTGGGCTGTGAGCCAGCTCATGGTAGAAGGGGGACCAAATGGAAAAAGAGCAGAGAGAGTGCGGGCCACAGGCTTGACTGAAGTTGCGACTTTTCTATCGGTAGGACCGTGCAGGACACTTGTCTGCTCCGATGAATGCAGCTGTCCAAATAACCAATACTGTCTCTCCAGTAAAGGCAGGACTCAGTTTAAGATAGGATGATGTGGTGCCAGTCCAGGGTCACTCATAAATTTTGATGACCCAGAGAAACAGTTCCTTTAAGCGCTGGACTTCTTATAGATGCTACTTGCCTCCTGAGATTTGCATCTGTCTTGGCTGGAGCTTTCAATGCATGAACACACCTATGAGAGTGTTCACAGATACTAATTCTAGCTTAGGGAGAGATTCAAGCATTTTGAGGGTAAGTCCCTGCCCTGTGTAGCAGCCAACCTCTCTGCAGAGGACAGCTAAGGAGAGCAGCCCCTCCAGGCTGACAGCTGCCTGTGAACAACCCCATTTCTCCACCAGAGTTGTCTTGCATTCATTCTCTTATAAAAAAGTGCTTTCATCCAGTTCACACCCAGCCGATTCACATTTTACTTTCTTAAAACTGTTGCCTGAGCACTGACAGTGTACCTGTGCCTTGCCCTACATCTTGGATGTTTCGGAATAGCTGGGGTAAACACATTTCTAATCCTAACCCAGTGGCTGTGACTCAATTGGTAAGACTTAACACCCTGCTAAGATAAACACGCCACTGTTGTGATCTGTGCTTTTATAATGAAAGGGTGGGGAGGCAGATCCTGCATATGAACAATAGACTTCTGTATGGCAGCGGCTCTGAAGTCTTCAGAGCCATTTACTGGAAACTGCTGGACTGCATACTAGTTGTTCACATGAGCATGCATCAGAAATTCCTTGCACACACCCATCATGTGGGCTGGGAGGATGGGACTCTGTCAGCAAGCCAGACCATGTTCTTTCAGCTTTCCTTTTTGGTTCAGAGGTGGCTGCTTATGTTATTAATGTCCACTATCAAGATAGCACCAAAAAAAGGTCTCTATTGCTGTTGTGGTTTAACCCCAGCCAGCAACTAAGCACCACACAGCTGCTCGCTCACTGCCCGCCCCATCCAGTGGGGTGGGGGAGAGAATTGGAAAAAGGTAAAGCTCGTGGGTTGAGATAAGAACAGTTGAATAGAACAGAAAGGAAGAAACAAACAATCACACCAATAACAACAATAAAGTGACAAGAATATCAAAAGGATTGGAATACACAAAATAAGCGATGCGCAATGCAATTGCTCACCACTCCGCCGAGACCGATGCCCAGTCAGTTCCCGAGCAGCCATCCCCTCCTGGCCAACTCCCCCCAGTTTATATACTGGGTATGACGTCCCATGCTATGGAATACCTCTCTGGCCAGTTTGGGTCAGCTGTCCTGGTTGTGTCCCCTCCCAACTCTCCTGTGCCCCTCCAGCCTTCTTGCTGGCTGGGCAGGAGAAGCTGAAAAGTCCTGGACTTAGTCTAAACACGACTTAGCAACAACTGAAAACATCAGGGTGTTATCAACATTCTTCTTGTACTAAACCCAAAACACAGCGCTGTACCAGCTACTAGGAAGACAATTAACTCTGTCCCAGCTGCAACCAGGTCAGTTGCTCAGCCAGGAAGTCCCTGCTTTTGAAAGGCTATCACAAAGTCTTGCGACCAATTTAACTCCTTGTAGAAATAAAAGGGGGAGAAGAATGAGGCTTGGTCACAGACAACAGGGTTGCTTAAAGGCTTTATCTGTGTAGACGTCCTGGAATGTGGAGGTTCTAACTCTCCAGTGCCTTCTACCTTTCATTTGTTCATTGTTTGCACCCGTGGCTGGAGACTGGTGCAAGAGGAATATTTGCCACCTATTTATTGCCATCAGTGTAAATATCTATGGCAAATAAAAGGAAAAGGTAGCATGAATCTCTTCCTCTGTAAGCCTTGCTGCGCCTCACTCATGCTTTCTATCACTGAATATAGTGTAACTGCATATAGGAGCAGGATCTACCGAGCTGCAGAAGTGCAAGCAGGGGCTCTTGAGAGCGAAACATAAAAAAAGGGCTGTTCTGTACACTCTGGGGTGCAGTATGGCATGAGAGAAAGGGGATGTTATAGTCAAAAAAGAAGATCTATTATAATTAATCAGAATAGACGAATTTGTTGTTGTTTTCTTTCCTGCAGTAAATTTTGATGATAAAACTTCTTTCTCACAGCCAGTCCTAGAAGGGAGTATTAGGCACATCTCAACATACTCGGGTAAAGTCCCTCTGAGGTGATAGGCCCTACAGGAAGCATTCCCTAGCCTCTTATTGCTAATTATAGGTGTAAACTACTAAATGCAGCCATCGGGGAAGTGATACTATTTAAAGAACTTTAAGACTCTCTAGGTCTGGAAGGTACTGTGTAAAATCAGGTGCCACCCTGGTTTACATAGATTGTTGTTTTGCTGGTCGAGGGTATTAATTAAACTCAGACACCAGAGTGGAAGGAATAAGCTTATTTTACTGTTAATAACCCAATAATACAGACAATAAGCAATAAGAGGAATACCAGGTAATGCATCTATTCGTTACTACATAGGAAAGATCATGGTGATTACGAGAGATACATCACTAAGTGCCCTAATACTTTACCATCATCCATACCCGCAGTCGCTGGGGAGCCCCAGTTACAGGGAGGACTTGGAGACCCTGTCCTGGCAATTGGGAGGTCCTACGCAGTGCGTCCACTCGTAGGTGAGGCGTCCAGAGTTGCTGCAACAGAGTCCAGCTTTTATACAGTTGAATAAACATATTTCAAAACTTCACATGCGCAACATCTAGTGTCACCCTCCCTATTGGATTGCAGCCAAAGCCTGGCCAGGGCCCAAGGAGGAATCCAGGGGAGTTTCCCTATCTATTCGGATTTTGCCGAATGTCTGGTTTCACATGCCTCTAAATAAATAAAGATACAAGGCTGAATGTCTGGTTTCACTGTCTTGTGATAGACCTCTAAATAGAAAAATGCTATTCTGCTGGTCAGCGTTACACAGTAAGTGTTATAACAAAGCTTTATAGATTAGCATAAAAAAATACATATATTCATATCAGCAGTACATTATATAGGGGATTAATACTGTGCATGTTAGATATATTGTTGGGTTGTGAGATTCATCTAGAGGCCAACTTTTGTTTAGGGCCTATAGTTCAGGCCCTGGCACTTCAGCCGTGCTCAATTACCCATAAACTTCATTGGCTGTTGAGTGGGACTTAGGTTTTAAAGATTCCTGGCATCCTTTTACGGATGGATGATTTGGAATCTTAAATAATAGCTTCTTCTCTTTTACTTTGCTTAACTACTTCAGATTTGAGTGCTGAGCTATCATATATTTCAGTGCTGTGAACTGGGATTACTTTTTTTTTTCCTTCCTAACCCCACCCCGAACTTCAATATGCTGAATTAGAAGAATACTGATATCAACACAGAAAAAAACCCCTACTTCGGAGACATCACATTGCATCACATGCAATCCCAGTCAACCACGCTGAATAAAAAGGCAAAGCGTGGGGGGGAGGGAAGGAGTGAGGGGAGGGAAGAGAGTGTGTCAGACAGGAAGAGACAAAGACACCAAAACAAAGGCTGAGAAACCATGTGCTTGCTATCTACAAATAAACACACTACAGAAGGAGATTTCTGTAGGTTAAAGGACAAAGATGGTGCAAGATCAAATAACTATGAAGTAGCCACAGTTAAATAGAGGCTGCATATAAGCAAGCTTTCAAACCATCAGAGGAAGGACATTCTGGGGTGTCCATCAGAGAAAGAGACGTGAGAGAAACCCAGATAATTTAAAAAATAATTGTATCAATTTATGAAAGTGACAAATGGCATCTGTCAGACTGAATTCACTAACCCAAGATGTCCTGCTTAGTCCTGTGTCCTACGTCAGCCTTTCAGTAAAAAGGTTGTTTCTTGCTAATTTTCTGGGAGGTTTGTTTTCTCCTATGATGGAAATGGGTTACAAAATACGCATTCTGGTTGTTGTTCAAGTTGCAAACTAAAATGTTCAGGCTGAGTGCATGTTATTCATTCCGGTGTGCACACTCATGCAGGAGGATACTGCTCTAGCAGCTGATAAGCTGGAGGAGGGATTGTACTGCTTTCAGCCCCAGGCTGTCTGAAATGATTTTTCAGTGTCCTCCATTCCCTGTGCTCATGAAATCACAGAGGCAGCACTACCAATTCTAAATATTCAAAATTATAACCAGAACCCTTGCCTGTAACTGCTAACATTATCATTTTGTCTTCACGACAGTAAGACTTCAAGAATCAGAAGCACAAGGTATCATTTGCCACTTGGTTTTGGAGATAGTTATGGGGATAACAGCTCACTGTGTTTTTTAAAATGAGAGCTGAGATCCTTGTACATAATTCTAGAAACTGGAACTTCACAAAAATACCAAATAGCATGAGAGAGAGAGAGTGTAAAAAAAAAAAAGCCTCCGTCAGCATGCCACTTCTTTTTCCAGACAAAAACATAAAACAAACCAAGCTCTCCAGAAAGTATTCTGATGATGTTAGGTACTTTTATAGCCCATCCTTCCTAGCAATGGGTATGGAGGAAAAAGCAGCAACACGGAGGTGCAATGTGAGAGGAATACTGATTTGTTGTGGGAGCAAGGCTCAGGAAGGGTGTAAGGGTAAGAGGTTTCCACATGCATTCTCCATTCCTGAAGGCACCCAGGTCTGATTTTGCCTGAGCAGGCAGAAGAGGAGGGATTATCCTTGGAGCTAAGTAAGGAAAACTTGGCCCCTGGAAGAAGCAGCAGGAAGCAGAAAAGTTTTTTGGAACCACCTATGACCTTAAATACTTGTTTTTAGTAAACCAGACCCCAACTGCCACCAGTGCCATCTGGAAACAAAGGCTTTTCTACCTGAGAGCAGCCAGGCCAGGCTGACAATCCCCAGCTACTTGTAGCACTAAAAGTAGCCGTGTTGGAAGCCCCCCAGTTCTGCACATGGTGTTCCAGTTAACAAAAAACAGCCTGACACTCCTGACCATGTCCAAACAATTGGGGAGCCTCAACACAAGGCTATGTGGTCAATTAGTCAAACCTAACATTGCAAGGGTTCTTGACCTTTCAAAACTGGAATGAATTTGCCCAACAGGAAAGAGCAGGAATGAAGCGGAACAAGTAATTCAGACACCCCCCCCACCCCCCCACCCCCCCCCGGGTCTAATTTGCCGATGCTGTGCACCTCCAGCCTCATTTCTGGTCTCCTAGCAGAGGAATTGTTGAGTGTCAGCAGAGTTCCAGGGGTGAGGGCAGAATCCTGCACAACCTGCCCCACCGCTTCTGCTTGTGCGAATTAGAAGAATGCGGTGTTTTATCCCCATTTTACACTGACAGAAATGCGTGTCCCTGTGTACCTCTGGCAAGCGCCTGTCTCGGTTGGGTTCATTGTGCGTGACTGATGCACCGAAGTAAGGACATAGGAATAGCTGTATCGGTTCTGGCTTCAGGTCCCTCTGCCCCACCATTTGCTTTCTGACTGTGCCATAGGCAGAGGCATGGGGAGGAATAAGGTTGGGGCAAGAGCGTACCTTGCTCCTCTCTTCTGTAGCTAGTTGTTTTCAGGTTATTTTCCACAGTCTGACACAGTACTCTTTAGTAACCCTTAGCTGATGTCATCTTGAAGTACTTTGCATCTTTTGGCCCCCAGAACTGTATCAACATAATAATGGTTTTTTTTCTGTTTCATTCTCTACCTCTTTCCTACTAATTCCTAATACCTGATTTACTTTTGTAACTGCTAACCCAGCACTGAGTTCATAAAATACACATGGAAGAAAAGTCATGGCTGGGTGGCACAGCTTTTACCCTTGCGTTCTTTGAAGTCACGTGGTCCCCCTTCAAGCTTTCCCCTAGGTGTGAATGCTCTGTTGAATTAAGGGAGAGATGCAAGGGCTGCGGAAGCCACGGGCGAAAAGGGAGAAGCAGCAGGGCCTGCAAGTGGGGAGGCAGCTACGGCTGTGCAAGCTGGAGGGCAGCGTCCGACGTCCCCCCCAGCTGCCTTCACTCTTCCCTCAGCAGGTTCTTGAGAAGCTTGGGCAGTGAAACGCAGAGGATGAGGTACACGAATGGCATCACCCCAGCCCCCTCCTCTGGTGGCTGCTGAGGCCAGGACGGCTTTTCCCAGCACCTGCTGAAAGCTGCTGCCTTTACACCTGACCCGCTGCCTGGCCCAGGCACGCCGCCCTCTGCAGCGCTGGCATGAGGCTGCCAGCGGCAGATCTGCCCCTCAGGAGCAGAGCCGGCCGGTGAAGCCGATGCCACCGAGAGAGCAGCTGCCGGGATTTATTCATCCTTTTTTTTCTCACCATGATTTGCCTGTTCTTCCTTGATAGCTGTTACCTTCTCCTCTGGAAATGGCAGTTGCGGTCTATTTTCCTGTTTGTTGTACTTTGGTGGCATTTGCAGTGAGGTCTCTGGGGCTGCCCACCCTGGCCCCAGAGCCCCATTCCTCCTTTGCACCCCTCCTTGGCGGCCCCGCTGCTGGGACCTGCGGGCACCCCCCAGGTACTCACAGAGAAAAAAATAAAAAGAAAGGCAAAAAGAAGAAATAGCTCATGAATAAATTGAGCTTCATCTCCTGTTGTCTGACAGTCATGCAACTGCCTTCCCCGGCTTCGGAGCAAGCTGCAAATTATTTTTTCTGGTCCACCCCTGGGGCAAGGCCGCACAGGGAGCCAGTGAGGGCACCCGGGGGCACTGAAACTACTGGGTACACTAATGCCCCATGCCAGACCAGAGCAGTGACTCAGTAGGAAGGGTGCTGCTTGGTGGGTTACCAGCAGTGGTATGAACACCATGATCAGGTAGGGGGTTTCCTAGGGGAAGCCTCCTCCCTCACGTTGTCAGTGTGTCAGCCCTCCTCTGAATTCTGCAAACCTAGCGAACTTGGCTATATAATCTGTGGTAGTGGGACGTTACTTTTGCGCTTTTCCCAGGGAAAAATAAAAAATAAAATAAAAATGCTACTAAAAATAAAGTCATGCAAAACTTGGAGATGCATTTATATGGAAAAAAAGGCCTGGGCACTAACTTGAGAAGATTTGAACTGAATGCTCAGACTGGCCTCTACCTTAAATGAGCACAACGAACATTAGTTCAAAACTCAGAGAAAACTTGCATCTAAATGCAGATGTGAACTGTGTGGCTTGAATTTTTCTCTGCAGGAAATAATTTTTTTTTAAGTAATACAGTAGTCATCGACCTAGGCATTCATTGAATGGACAGTAGCCGGATACCCTGAGGATAGTCCCCTCTTAGTTGCCTGGAAAAAATATTATTGCTGATGAATCCATTAAAGCAATAGCTTCCCCTTAAGCTTGTTCACGCTCAGTGATATGGGTCCTTCTGTATATTTACTGGCCATATCTTTGCTGTGAAAGCTCATCATGGGCACTGCGCCTTTTGGGCTGAGGAGGGGTGCGTACAAGCGGAGCATCCAACACTGCAGTCAGCGGCATGACTGGAGAACATCCAGCCTTTCCGGACCTGCCACTGTTCACACGCTGCACTGACACTGTGCAGCTCCTAGCATTTTGCTGCCGTACGCAACCACCTGTTACGCTTTTTTGTTGCCGTGCCAGTCTGCCATGGAAGCACTTCCCGCCCACCAGCAAGCGCTGCGCCCTGAGGTCATCGCAGAGATGTTAAAACACGGACTGTAGATGTACGCACTGGGACCTGAGACATGAAGTACTGTATTGCTTTGGGATTAGACTGCCTTCACTCTTGTTCACGCTAGCAGAGTCTGGTGCAAGTTCCTCTGTTATCACCCGAGACTCTGTTTATGCCACGGCAAGTAGAAGTGTGCACTCGAACCCTGACTTTAATAACTATTGATGTCTTCCATGAAACGCAGTACTAAATGCTGCATAAGCCAGCAGAGTGACCACCTGGATGCCACCAGCAGCTGCCCAGAAGCCCAGGGCGTGTGTGCTGCTTGAACTGCTGTCCTCAGGACGGCCAGGAATAGGGAATGATGCTGCTGCATCACTGCCCGCCTTGCAGTGACAGCGCATACACATCGTTTCATAGCACTAAAAGTCTTGCTCGTGAGCAGCAGCGGAAGGATGACAAGGGTTTGTCCCACTGATTCTGCACACACGCAACCCGTGGCCCTTTGAAGCCATCCTGTCCGACCTCAGTGACTCAACATGAGGGACACCAGCGAAACAGAAAGGAAATACCACAGCGCTGCACAACTGTTTCTGGTGGAGAGCCAGGTGCTAATACCCTGCCTCACATGGCAATCGATGGAGTCGTGTGAGGGCCAGGTGCTGTTCATTGTACATGTGTCAGAAGCTGGCCTGTCCTCGTGCAAACCAAAATAAGCTGTACGCTTCTGTGAGCTGATGTCTGCTGTTCCACTTGCATGCAGGATATACAGTACATCTGGAATAATTAATTTCTCAGCCTATTGTTACTTTCTTGTGGATCAGACGTTTGCTGCTTCTGAAGCCTGTTGACTGTATTCAACATCTCTTCCTGTTTAACTTCGTTATTCCGGCCTCCTACTTTTTTTTTTAGTTCCCGTCTTTTCGTTTTCCCCTTGAACTCGAGAATTTGCCTGAAGTATGGATGAGTCACAGATACCGTATTTCCTCTTCTCTGAAGCACGTTTACAGTTTTGAGGAATTGCAGTTGACAGCGATCAGCCATACGTTCCAAAATATCCTTTCAGGGAGGAGAAAAGAGGAACAGTGATGCTGAAATCAGCCTGAAAGGTAAATGACAACGAGGGATAGAGAGAGAAGTAAGACACAGAGAGTCTTAGAAGGGCAGCCGGATGCAGGCACTCACTGTGCAGCATTTGATGGCGGTGGCTCAACTGATAATGTTCCTGTAATCAGAGACACTGTCGTACCCGTCAGCAGCCATTCAAGCATATCACAGGCAGCTCTAAATACAAATAGCAGAAGCAAAAGGGATAAATAGCCAGAAAGTCAATTCATTTCCTCTGCTCCTAGCCCAGCATTTTCTGAAAGTGAGGGAAGGTTGGTTTATAATGGGGTGTAAAAGATGCTGCCAGCCCTGCATTACCCCATCAAAGCCATTGTACTGGTTTTAGCTAGGATAAAGTTAATTTTCTTCATCGTAGCTGGTGCGGAGCTGTGTTTTGGATTTGTGCTGAAGACAGTGCTGATAACACAGGGATGTTTTAGTTCCTGCTGAGCAGGGCTTGCACAGCGCCTAGGGCTGTTTTGCTCCTCGCCCGGCCCCACCAGCGAGCAGGCTGGGGCTGCACAAGGAGCTGGGGCGGGCACCGCTGGGACAGCTGACCCCCCTGACCCAAGGGATATCCCACACCATGTGCTGCCATGCTCAGCAACAAAACCCAGAGGAAAAAGTTTGCCAGGGCTGCTGTTGCTTGGGGACTGGCTGGGCATGAGTCGGCTGGTGGTGCGCAGCTGTGGGGGCTTTTTTGCTTCACTTGTTTTTTCTTGGTTTTGTTTTTCTTTGTTTCCTTTTTTTTGCTTGTTAAACTGTCTTTATCTCAACCCATGAGTTTCCTAACTTTGCCCTTCCAGTTCCCTTCCCCATCCTGCTGGAGCCAGGGGGATGTGAGCGAGCAGCTGCGTGGTGGTGCTTAGCTGCCTGCCCGGGCTAACCCACAACAGCCACAGAGCTCCAGAGGCGTTCCACGTTGTGGCTCTCACCTGAAGGACTGCAGCAATGGATTTTTAAAGCCTTTCATTTTTGTCTCAGAGGTCAACTGAAAATGGAGGTTCCCAGCTTCTCTTGCGTCCCAAGCTGTTTCCTAAAGCAGGTCTTGTGGTTTTGTTTCTCACGTTTCCATGGGATTTTTTCGTTGAAGGTTTTTTTTTTTGACATAAAGCGGTGGCAAGTATTCACTTCATAAAGAAATCTGCTACTGAGGTTATGAAGGGCTAAAGTTTACAGGGCTGCTATAGCCTCTGTCTTTTCATCCCCAAATTGTAAGGCTGTGTGGGGCTCAATAATGGAAGTCCTATCTATGAATGCCTGAGTGACAATCAGGCTTCTCATATGCAGCCATTGACAAGACAGGCTAATTCCACCTGTCTGCTTCTGTGTATCGGAGTACCTTATATAAAAGCCCATCAGGCGCTCATCTGTAGTAGAGAGTATTTGTGTAACGATCAGTGATGGCACACTGCAGTTGGCCGGAGCCCCAGAAAGGGTCATCCTGACCTTCAGTCATCACTGGAAGAAGATCATGTTACAATCTCACTGCACTGAACCAGTTATTCCAGCAAATTTTTCGTAACTTCAGCTCAAGGCAGGCTCTGTAGCCGCTCTTCTGAAGAAGCATAGGTAGGAAGGGGTCTGCTCTTTGCATCTACTTCTGGAGATTTCACTGCACAGCTGAAGGGTGCAGCTAGGAAGATCCAATGTACCTAACTGTCCTGCCTCCTGCCTATCTCCTCATTCCCAGTGTCCTGCCTTGTCTCGCTTGACAGTAACCAAAATGTTATCAGTTGTTCTGGCAACTTCCAGGGAGTGCATGGGACTGACAGGACAGGAGAGTGCCAGCACTCAGATGCTGCATCGTGGGAGGCTGGTTGTCTGGAGGTCTGCTTGGTGGGGGACAATCTGGGGTGGGAAGGACAGGGCAGCAGAAGAGAGTGAGGTACTCATTATCCATAAAAAAAATCTCTGTGTACTTGCTTACTTGTCTGAAGATCTGCTGATAGATCTCAGAATATTGAGAAAAACATCAATGGAATGGGAAATACGATTTATTGTTTTTTCTTTGTATAGTTGGAGCCTTATTTCCCAAATCTGTGTTGGATGAGACATATCGCTCGAGTAGATGATCTGTCCCTCACTTCCTCAAGGACTATCTTCACCCTCTTGTAGTTCTGGGGAAAGCATGACCCTTTCTTCTCTCCGAATGTCTCAAAGACATTCCCATGACGAGAGGCATTAAGGCAATTCTAGATGAATGGCCCTCCAGCCCTCCATTTATGTGTTAGGGGCAAGCTCGTTTAATATGAACACTGCAAAATAGGTAGGGTTACCTGAGCAGTGTTCAAATGGGGTCTTGCTGTCTGTGAACATAAGTGGTCCCCAAGCAGAGGCTCAGTGAAGTTGGTAGCACTCTGCTGACAGCAGATGGTAGGATATTTGAAGGAAAGACTAAGGAATGACTAGATAAGAGAGTGAGGCTTCCAAACTACTTGCACCAGCAGAAGTATTTCCTGTGAAGTTTCCATGGCCATTTGCTGCAGTGTCATTGGTTACGGTGGAGAAAAAGTACAGGTGCTTTGAACCCAGCCCTGCCTGCTGTGGTTAGTACCTGGCAATGGGTTACATTAATCAATGCCACAGTGACAACTTCACTGCTGTTGCAATCAGTCCCTGACAGTATATGAAATTTTGCTTTTTTTGCTAAAGGGGATGTTATTTACACAGTTCATCTTCACTACTTTACTTCAACGTGGGTGAGTGTGTCAGGAATGACAGCGCTAATGAAAGATGCCAGATCCACAGACCTAGAAACTAAAGAGGTGGAGCTCCAGCAAGAAATGTCTTTCCCAAAGGTTCCTTGCCCAAAACATTGGTGGGGAGGGAAGGGGACGTTATTTTCTGACCCGCGGAGTCCCTGCTACTGGGAAAGTCCCTCGGGACTATGGGCTGTCAGTGCCGTTTAGAAGAGTGCTCAAGTTCAGAGCTGACTGAGGAACAAGGGGACGACTTCTGCTGAGCTTGTCATTTCTTGGACATGGCTGAGAGCAATGTGTTGGGTTTTTACATAATTCACTTCCCAATAGCTTGCCTATTCCTACTCAGTTTTGCAGAAAATCTTAAGATTTTTAAGATAAGAGCGGTGACTGTGGTACAAGCCTTTAAGATCAGCTCAATGCTTTCAGACTTCAAACAGCCAGACATCTGGGTGCCTCGCTGAGCGTGGATTAGCCAGCTCCAACATTTTCGCCAGACTGTGTATTCTGGCAGTTCTTCTTCAATGAATGTATGAGGAGTGTAATCACTGGAGCTCACTGCCCCTACTAATTCACTGCATACCTCTGCCTTTTCCTTTCTTAAAAATATACCGATGACGATTTGTGGTCCCCAGTGGCAGTGTTGTTTTTTTCCCCAGCATTTGGTGATCTGAAGTAGAATCTGTAACCTCTACTCTAGAGCCGGCAATAGTGAAAGCACAATTGAGTACCAGCTATCGGCCTTTCAACCACCTCTGCATATACTCTTGTTAAAGTGGCTTTTGGTAGTACAGTAACAGCCAGTGTCTTATCTATGCTACATTTCCTTCTTGACAACGCTGGAGATACAACGTTGGGAAGTTTGTAGAAGATAAATCCAAAGTAGACAAGGGCAATCAGTTTTTCTCCTGGGATTTAAACCAAGAGGACCTACTACTGCCAATTATGGTTGTCATGCCAGAGTAACCTGATACGAATCACTGGGGTTACAGGTAGTACAAGCTGTATGAGAGAGGAAAGAGGCCTATGACTCTCCAATTCACAAAGTCTTTGCCATAACCACTTGTCCATTGCCTTTGTTGTCTCCCTTGCCTTAGTGCTGTGAATACCAGTAAAGTGGTGGGATATGAAGGAGAGGATTCTGCTAGTCTGAGATGAGAGACGTGGAGCTGGAGCAAAGGCTCATGCAAGGCAATACAGCAAGCCTCAAGGCAGAGATGCTCACATGAGCACGTAGGAATGCCAGACTCCCAGGAGTGACGGCAGAGGTGCTTGACAGCATTTACTTTCAGGTACTGAGGAGGCCAAGATAAAAGCAGGCTTCAGTGTACCCTGTTTCATTGCTGCTCTCAACCTCTTTCATGTTGATGTCTCTGTGGCCTGTACTTCTAGTTTCTGCTGCCTTAGTTCCTTGGAGAACATTCTGCCTTCTCCCAGAGGACACACCAGGAGGCTTAGCAGCCAGGATAAGGTTTTGTGCCTGAGGTTGCTTTGGATGATACCCTGCCACGGACAGCATTTGCCATTGTGTCCCCTCTGGCCTTGTAAAAAGTGCCACCGTGATTTTCCTGATTCTGCCAGTATCTTTGGGAGCATTGATTGTATTGAGGCATCAATTTGCCATCCAGTCACCTCTTGCTTTTACACTAACATTTTACCTGTGGTGCAGTGATGTTCTGCAATTGTTGGCCATGTGCATAATAGGAGTCTTTATAAAGCAGTCTCCAGGGATGTCCATTTGGCTCCTTTCGTTAGGCCTGCCATTTCTCACACTCAAGTATGTGTGTGTCTGCGTGTATATACAATCCTGAATGAATTCCTGGTGATAATATCCAACGAAGGTGTACCTGGATACTAGGGGACAACCTCCAAACAAGACCTCAATTTTTTGGAACAACTTTTGAAGTGTTAAAATTTTTCTTCTATTCTGCTTTGGAATAAATTCAAAGCTTTTCAATAGAAAAGGTAAGGTTTTCAGTTCAGGCTGTATCTCAAGAAATGGCTAGAGTCCACCTTAGAGCTTTGAGACCTTCTATTACAAACTTCGTCAAAACCAGTATATCTTGGTGAAACATTTTGGCTTTGACTTTATCAGCATTTTTATGGAATGGATGAAAACTGAAAATGTTCTTATTAGTTGTGCACATCAATCGAGATATCTTTATCTTTAAGACGCTTGTTTACTCTGTGCATTTATTACGAGCTTAAAGATCACGAAGATGGGCGAATGGTTTAACACTTGAGATTGAAAGACTTTTTGAACTTCCTGCTCTGCACAGATTCTATTCTTGCCTTTCAAGTGGAAAAATTAAAGCAGTGATTAACAAATGTACATCTGAAATTGGGAGATCTCCCTACAGGCTGCAGAGGTTGCTTTACGCAGGAAATGTTGTTTCCAGTAATTGAATATGGTGATATAATTTATAGCTTCTCAGCCACAAATTTACACAAATCAGACATAATGCTCCTGATTAATTAGATTTTCTGTTTATCACAACACCACAATCTTCAGGCCCAAGATGATAGTTCCCCTTTTATTTACAGCCGTCCAGGAGGCAAAAGGCTTCTGAGAACCGGAATTGCTTGGCTTCTCGCATCACTGCCAGTCAGATGAGCTGCCCTTCACGCTGCAGCATTTGTCATGGTTTGCCCAGCACCGTATGTCCTGTTGCTGTATTATCTGTCCTGTGATCCTGGGACGTGTGCAGCCTGTGCAGATATATGCACATGAGCATGTGCCCACACAGGCGTGACAATCATTTGGTGCCTTTCTCTGTTTGAAAGAGATAATGTTTTATTTTTTAATGTGAATTGGGAAAGCAACTCGTAGAATGTAAGAGTGGGGTTTTTGTAGACGATTCCAGGATTGGTTTGTGGCTTGTTGGTTGGGTTTTTTGTTTGTTTGGGGGGGGNNNNCATTTAATGTCCTTGGGTAATATAATGCCCATGCAAAATTACGTTGCTTGTTCTGAACAGGTCTGGTTAGCTCCAGTGAAGCAGAACAGTGATGTGATAGTCTATTATTGTTGCTTTCTATGTTTTAAAGCAGTAGCATTGTGTTTAGCATTGACTAAAACACAGGAGATAATGGGCAGCCTGTTGACTGTCTCTGAGCTCACTGCTCAGACAGAGACTGGGGTGGAAGAAGGTGATCTGTTCCAGTTCCTCACATCATAGCACTGCAGCAGTCTTTGCTGCTGAGCACTGTAAATCCATCCCCGTATCATAGGTACAGATGTCAAGGCCATCCCTGGATTTGTTAAGTCCTTAGTTATTTGGGTTCTGGAGAAGGGAAGAAAATAAGCTGAAATGTGAGAGCTCTGGAATTTTTCCTTTAGTAAAGAAAGTAATATTTTGCGATGTGCCTGTGTCGTGGTTTAACCCCAGGCAGCAACTCAGCCCCACGCAGCCGTTCACTCACTCCCCCCCCACCCAGTGGGATGGGGGAGAGAATCGGAAAAAAATAAAGTAAAGCTCGTGGGTTGAGATA